>JAQQAE010000030.1:0-52333 GCA_029823295.1 Pseudamia nigra | reverse complement strand
CTAAAGCATTTTGACAGATTTTTGAGCGCCGTGTACCACATACTGACTTCGAACCGATTTTACCGTAAGCACAAACCGGGAAAAATCCATATATAAGGCACACCTTTGATTTTTGAGAAAATTAAAGGATTTTAAGTGCGCCTTATAGTCCGAAAGATACGGGTACTGTGAACAATTACTGTAAGTGAACGATTTCTAGCCTACTTTTCAGTCTTTATATATCAAGTGTAGTAAAGTGTGATTCTCTGTACCATACTTGTGTTTGATTTATCCAAAAAGGTGCTTTAAATTAAAAGAATACTTTATTTTTATGTATGGATAAACCTCTTTCTGATAAAAGTGCTGAAACAAAGACAGGGGGTAGTTTATTAACCCAATGTGACCCTCTGGAAAGGCTGTGGTCATCCTGGGCTAATTCATGGTCATGTGACAGATGTTCCTCAGCGCTTCCTCTCGGTTTCAAACTGCAGTCATTTTTGTTTTTCATGTTGTTGTTTTATTCGATACGTGTCTGGGTTTGTGCTCGTGGCCTGGTAGAAAACACACTGTTCCCTTCTGAAATGAGCGAGCGGGGCTCAGCCAGAAGTCACTGGCAGAGCACGACTATGTTAAACCTAATGCCACCCACCACTAGAACATCCCCACATTTTACTGGGGTAATTTCTTATTTTTCTTCTCTCCCTTTTTTTTCTTTCAAGAAAGCACATATTCCTCTGCTTGGTTTTGCTACGTGGTTCATATGTTTGCTTAAGGGGTGGTTCATTTGGACAGAATAAGTAGGGTATTGTTGTGTGTTTGGCTAAAGGTTCCTTTATAAGGTATTATGCCTGGCTATCATTTAATTCCCACTAACATCAACACAATGTCTCCTTTTCCTCTGTTACTGGTTTAGAGAAGTCAGAAATATTACCTTCCACGTCGCTGCATTGCGCCTAAAATATGCAAACATTCGTGTGAACCAGTTGTAGATTTCATTTAGTGTTAGCTGCTTTTCCGGAGAATCGAGGATTGCCTGGATAAGGAAAAGTGACAGAAACAAACATTTACAGTTTTACAGCCTTGACAAAACAATCAATAATTCACATAGGGCATGCAGGTTTGTATGTTGTCTGGGGAAAAACACGGACACAAGACAGAAACTGTCGACACGTAACTGTGTTTGTGGACAAAAGTCTCCTGCACTTTTCATTCCTAATGGCAGATTTGAATATATTTTCTTTTGTGGGTATAAATGAAGGGCAAGCGAAAACATTTCTCAGGCAGATTACAGGGCACCAATTATGGCCGGCTCAGATTAATTCCTGAGATCCCAGATTACTGAGGCCGAGCGATAATTGACTGGCCATCTTAAAACAGGTTCATCCCTACTGTTGTGTGAAATGAATTTGGTAATAATCATAGCCAGTGAAATGCTTAATCAAATGCAATTGTCATATGTGGCTGTTTTTTGAATCCTGTACGCATTCTTGCACTCATTTGAAGATTCTTAATCTGCTCCTCTATAAATTGTATTTGAAATTTCACAAGAAATGAGAGGGCGAAAAGCACGTCCACAATGAGTTTGTGCCCTTCTAAATAGCTGGACGTACAACTGCTATATTTCATGCTATGAAGTGGTATGGTGGCATCTAATAAGCAGAATAAATGGTTTGAAAGCAGCAAGAGTAAGTCATCCTTACCTGTCTTATTAGTGAGGCGTATGTGAACGGTGGTCTAACATCTGCATTCATGTAAAACTCTTTGTTCTGACTGAGATCTACACACAGAGACAAAATATTCATGTCATGACAAAATAAAATGTCAAATTGTGATCACATACTGTAGTTGTAGTATATTTTACATGTTTGTTCATGCTTCCGTGCATGTGACGCTGTCGTGCTCCTGCCATACCTGGAGAAATGGGCATGTTGTACTTTTCGGAGTAGCGCCGTCGCATGGGGCCCACGCTGTGAATGCTGTTCGCTGTGATAACCGAGTGGGTCTGCGATAGGGGTGTAAGCGGTGCTGTGGGTGTGGTGGGTGTCTGGGGCAGGCTCAGGGGAGGAGAGGCCTCTGGGGCCGTCTTGGACAATGTGACGTTGGACACCAAGTTGAGCTGGGGGTGAGGAATCCAGACCACGACCGAATAAACCGAAAAAACACAGAGAGACAGACAGGAGCTCGGTTAGTTGTGTAATTACCCCTGTGTCTCACAAGCCTCATTGACTATGCATATCTCCTGTCTAATTGCAGGCGGGGTCCTGAGATGATCCATGAACGTCCGTTAAATGTTTGGAAAACAACCCTGGAGTCTGACTCCTCCACCTCCTTTATTCTTCATGCTCTGCTCTACCCTCCCTCCCTTTCTCACCGCGGTGTCAGGACCATTCCCAGCTTTCTGTTTCAGCGCCTTTGTTTAATCTTTTGTCCCTCTTGTCCTGTTTGAATAACATACCCCCACCTCATCCTCCCCTCTCCGGGTTTGCAGCATGGCAAGCAGTGATGGCTGAGAAGGAAACGGAAGATGGGCAACCTAAGCAGCTCTGAAAAATGATAGTGTGAATCTCACCTACCGCTGAGCCACCCCGCTAATAAGGCAGCCAGAGGAAGAAGCCAATCTGAGCTAATTACAAGCTGAAATTGTATTGTGAGGACTCTAATTAGAAGCTGCTTACGCAGGTGATCTGATGATTAACTACTGTATCTGACTGACCTCCATCATCAGGGCCATGATGGCCATGGCAAAGATGGCAAAATGTCCCCATGGTTTGTTTTTTTTTTTTTGGTTATTATTATTTTATTTATAGGGAAATGGCCAAATGTAGAGAATATTTGATTTGAGGCTTGTATGCATTAATGGGGAAGAGGAGGGATTTAGGTAATAATGTCTACAAGGTGAACAAATTAAGCCAAGTGCTCAAAAGGTATGGATTCCAGAAGCTGCAGTGGCTCCAAGCCAAGTGCCAGGCGTCCATCGTGGAGCAGCAGTCAAGTGGAAAATTCTAGCCTGACCCCATGTTCCGGCTATTAATTGGGGGGGAAACTAATGACACATATACATATTCCCACAGAATTGTTCTAATTGCTAATTTGCCAAAGGAGGCCAGTTTCCAAATTAAACATGACTCCAGTGTGAGAAAACAAAAGAGGAAGAGGAAAAGTAAAGGTGGAAGACAGAAGAGAACGAACGACAAAGCAAGCGCGAGAAGCATTTCATCTCTGACGGCATTTGCCAAAAAATCCCTTACACTTGCTGATAATGGTGGAGAGGTGACAGATGGTCTGAAGACAGGTCGATCAAAGTGTTTCTCATGGTTATCAGGAGACAGAAGTCAAATATTTATATGCAGTAAATTAATGATGTCATGTTTTTTTTAATTTAAACCTTAATTTTGTCACTGGTAAGTTCTTTCACTGAAATTATTGACTCTTTTCTGATAACAGACAAGTGTCTGACTTCTCACAATGTCTATTTATGTTCCAGATGCTGAACTCTGGCTTCTAGCAGAGTCTGCCCAAATAATTTGGATTACTGCTGGGATGCACAAATGTAGACTACATCCTCACCAACAGTAGCAGAGAACATGTTATTCTAAATCATGAGCAAAATAAATCACACTTGGGTTTGTGTGTTTCTGACACAATGCTATCAATAGGATGGGGCTGTGGTGTTGACTTCTCTTCCTGTGGATTAGCAGGCTTTGTTTCATGTTTCATCCATATTCCCTGGCCATAAACACAGAGAGGCTTCAACAATAGGCCAGACAGGCTGGTAATAGCCTTGCCTTTGTTTGCCTCACCATTTGGGCTCACTCCAGTGCCTAGACAAAATGAGACTTCAGACTGAAATTAATTAAATGGTAATTGGTGATCTAATTATACTGGCTTTGACTCGGCGAGCTGCTAAAGAAAATAAACAAAAAGTCCCTCCTTAATTATGTATGGCGTAAAAGGTCAGATTTCTGACAAGAATGCTTAGTGACACCGAGTGCAGACACCCACCCACACACACACACACACACACAGACAAATACAAACACACACACAGACAGGCAATGGTAATGTGGCATGTTTTGTTTTGATCCTCCCTCCTCCCTATTCACCTCGGAGGAGTAAAATGAATCCCATTCATTTGACCCTGTGCATGCACAGTATTGGTGTGTTTGCCTTTAATTATAACTAAATGTAAACCGGTACATTCACTGGAGCGACTTTTCTATGACAGTTGGCTACTTACACATTTCTTAATAATATGCAACAGCACAGAGCAGCAGAAAAATCTAACTAGCAATTAATCAAAGAACACAATTGTTTCTTAAGATTGGTTAAATCTTCAGTCAGTGCTGAGAATACTTCAAACTCTGCATGTTACACGGAGGGGCTTTTCCTTTTTTTCTTTTTTCCGAGGCCACCTCTAATGCTTCAGTCTCACTCAGGCTTCAGTGGGGCCACGACCCCGACCCGTCCAAGTCCACCACACACCCAACCAAAGCCAGACGTATTTCTAGTAGCATTTCATAGCAGCTCACAGCAAGCGGAGCGGCTCTGAGAATGGAAGTCTATTTATTTGAATAAAAATCCTGGCTCGTCCCCTTGAGAGCATTAACGCTGAACACTGACACAGCCGTTCTCACAGGCCCCGCGGAGAGAAGAGAGGTAGCGAACTCAAGATGCTATCTGCCGCCCTTAACACTTTTCATATACAAATGTCCCTGTGTCAGAGCCCTCATTTTGCACTCTAATCTACACAATCAGTGTGTGTGACAGAGGCACAGCTGTAACAGACAGCCTATTGTCGTTCGACACATCCTGGCGCTTTATGCTGACTGGCCACGCGGTGTGAAGCACACATGCAGCCTCCGCATGTCAATGGCCTCCTCTGCCTGTAAATAAATGATCCAGGCTGCATAGTGTGTTCTGGGGCAGGGGTTCTTGCATTTATGAAGTGCATTTGTGTGCATGTGATTTCAAATTCACACCCTGCAGTAAAATGATCTGTGCACATTTGGCTTTGTGAATGAACTGTCATGCAGACTGAAATATGGCAGTGAGGCCCCTTCTTAAACATGACAAAATAGTGCAGATACTTAAATGCCATATGTTAGACCCCCGCCCCTATAGGATAAGGATTAAGCAGTGGGCTTTATAGCATGGCGTATATTAAGAGTGATAAGCATGATCTTTTCAGTGTGTCAGGAAGACAATAAATTTTTCTGCTGTTACATTTTTTCCTTTAAATTATTGTTACTCCACAAATTCAGGATACACCTCCAAACTGAATTTGGCACAAAAATGCTGATTAGAATTTTTTGTATTTATTTTTTAAATGTAGACTCACCATCAGGGGAAAGTTCATTACATGTAAGGGTTTACTTTTCAACACCTTGTAATAACAAATATTCAGTCAAAGTCAAACTCAAGTCAGAGTATATAAGAACAGTTTACATTTTTATATATTTTGTATGAAAAGGCAACACCCTCTGCTTTTAAATTGATAAAAACAGACTTTATTTGCCATTATTATTTCCATTTCCCGGAGCTTTCCTCATCTCTTTCCTGCCTCCCCAAACAGGCATCAGTTCTCTGAAGCTGAGACGGAGGCTGTTACAGAGAGTGCATCCAGTTCATCACAGACACCAAATTGAATCTCGGATGTCAGCAGATGTGGTCCAAACAATATTTACTACCTCCCTCAAGAGAACAGCTGTTTTTATTTAGCAGATAAATAAGAAGATAGAGGAAGGGATTAATGAATACATGTGTGTCAATTAAGACAAACAAAAGGTTGGGGGAGGGTGTGACAGGGTTGCTGCTCACCGGCTGCGGGGTGGCTTTGGGCTCCGTGGACTTGACATGAAGGTGCGTCATCATCGCTTGCAGACGCTCTTTGTCTTTCGCTAGCTGCAATGAGAATGGAGAACACATCATGAACAAAAAAAAAAACATGTGCTCTACTTTTATTAATTCCATACATCTCATGATGAACAAATAGATCTTCCTGGCTCTGGGGATTGTCCAATTAATTGTTTACAAATGCTTTTTGTGAGCTGTCAACAACTCTCTGCCATATCTCCGAGTTGAGGTTCAAATACACTGTGTCTTATTACCAATAACTAGCTGAAGCCTCTTCTACCTGTCTGAAGCTCAGCGCTGTTTTAACTGCCAGCTTAAATTATGGTGATAAGCTGCATGCAGAGGAAGTCTGCGTCTGATAAATCTTCACTCCATCCCTCTGGATAATACTCCAGCAGAGCGGAAATAACAGGACATTGGTATGGTGTAATGTTTGAGTGACTGAACTCACATTGTTTAAGGTTAACACACAACTGTTTTATATTTATAATCAGTCTTTTTTGATAGCACTATGTGGCTGATATGTAAACTATATGTGAGCAGTGCTTAAAGTCTGGAACACGTTAAATTTGCTCCTTGCTGCATTTGCCTTGCTTCTGCAGCAACCTATAATTAACAGAAATACAATTTGATGGAATGGCTCCTTTTATTTTCCCCCTGTAATAATAATAATAATAAATGAAACCTTACATTAGCACAGTGGTGACCATTTAACCCACCTTCATCACACAAATGTAATGACTCTATAGCCATTACAATGTCCCCCTAATGGAATGAAACTGTCTTTTTCTGTAAGTGCATTCTTAACATAAAGATATAATTTTTAATTTCTCATAGAAAAAGCCACTTACATTAAAACCGCTGCTTATCAACAGTTCTCTGCAGTGACCAAAATAGCCCTTTTGTCCCTTTAACTCACTCATCACTGAATGTCTTTCTCTGTGCTATGCTACCGATTCATTTCCCCAAGTGTTTTATTGTTGGTGCCAAACAGTTAAAAGTCATAAATAACTTTAAAACCCAGTAAAATTCAAAACGTAATTATCTTCCCTACTTAGCCTCAGGCCCTTCATATATCTTTTCCTTGCTGTCATGCATACATAACACATTTTTAATGACTGGTTACTTCCAAATGTACAAAATTATTTCATTCTACTGCCCTCCTCCGTGGGTGACCCGGTGGCTGATGTGAGACGGACAGGGAGCGGCTGGACGGAAGTGTCGGGAGAGGACCAGACATAAATATTTGTACCAAAACAAAGCTGAGACAATACCTGCAGCTCCAGCTGTTGTACGACCTGCATTTGCACCCGACACTGGGCTGTGCTCCTGTCATCCAGGGCGTGCTCATTGTTAAGATGCCTGGAAAACAAAATATGGAAAACACACGAAAAAGCTGGTGTCAATATGGCTTTTACCCCCCGCAGCCTTTAACGTCTTTGTGAAGCACAATGCACAGGCAGCTTATGATAAAATCCAGGTAAAAAGGCAAATGTTCAGTAGGAAACTGTGAAAAAGACTAGAAGAAATACGTTTTCTCGCATAACAAGAATGACATTCAATATTTTATGATGGTCATGTCGGCTTCAGCTACAGCTCATAGATAAGAGGAATGATTGATCAATTTCAGGTTGGACTTTTTTTTTTTGTTTAAGTATATACCAGTAGTCTTATGCTATTTGTTCTCTTTACAGCTTTCTTTTGGTTTGTCAGTTTTGTCCTGTTTAGGTGTTTTTGTTTTTTTTTCAGTTAATTGCATCATTCAAATTAAGAGAATTCAAATAAAGCCAGACCAGCAGTGGAGGACAACAGGACAGAGAGATGGGAATCTGTCACAAACTTGAATTATGGATATAATTATGTGTGATTATTTTATACCGGGAAGATGTTCTCTTTTCCTGTACGTTTATAACTAATCTAAATAAGTAGCTCGCCGGGCAGCAGACAGGGTTTTTTTTTTTTTTTCTCCTCTCTGATTTATATAAAATGGTGGAGATAAGGTTCACGAGTGAAGGAAATATGATTGGAGGAATTTTATCAGCCGCCACATGAATTACTGTTTGAAAATGCTTATGCAGGGGCATTTCATTAATCATTTAATCATAATCCGAGCAGGATGTTTGAACTGATTTCACAAATACCCTTTCATTTCACTACTTCATTATGCTCGCTAATGGATCCAATATATTATATATATCATAAATTATATCACATCTTCAGTGACCATGTAGGTCACTGTCACCAGGAATGTCTGTGTGTGCAGGCTGTGGCGCCGGCGGATGGGAGAGAGGTGTGTAACGCGCCTGTCTTTTCAAATGCACTTTTTCTGTCATTTACTGCAAATCAAAGCTCGCCAGAGCCAACCTATGAAGGCAGTGGCGTTACGACAGAACAATAAATTTGGTGCCATTTGATGCTTTATGTACAGACAACACATTTGTGCATTAAACAGCCACACATACAGACAAAAACAGACACGTGGAGGGAAGGAAAATTGATAGTGCTGTGCTTGAAACGTGAAGGTTTCTGTTCAGCTGCTGCATTTTCAACCTTGAGGTAAATGATTTAAATCTTTATGGGAAAATGTGCTCTCTTCCCCTCCTCAGGTCACCGTATTGTGTTTTGATAATACATTTTTCAAAATGTGATACACATTCAGCACTTGAAGTTAATTATTGTGGCAAAAAAAAGAAATTAAAAAGGCATATTTAAAGCAAGCATGAGCAATAACTCCCTCGCTGAAATCAATTCAGACTCTGAGCTTTCCATTTACTTCAGTCAAATAAATGCCCATTTAATTAAGTAAGTCAGAAAATGAATCTGGTAAACATTTCAGGACATCTTACTACATTTCAAAGAAAAAAAATAAAAGGTAAAGACATTTCAACTTCAATTTAACTGGCATACGCTGAATTTTCAATGAAGGGTGGCCTACGTGAGGAGCTTCGGAATTTCTCTGTTCATAGGAGACATGTGCCCTGCTTCTTTTCATCCTTTGTTACATTCCACTTTATTTCTTCTAATGACATGGAGAGTCACAGTGCATAATTAATAGGAAATGAAATATTCAAATGGCCCTAATGCAGCCTTGAGAGGAGTGTCTGGACACGAGAGCAGGGGATGCGGGGAATTGACATCGAGAGAGACTATGAACGTTGGCATGTGTCACTTTCTGGACTTCAAATGAAGCCACTTTTAAAAGCTCTCTGGCAGGATGACAGCCTCTAATGTAAATTGCCACAATAAAACAAGTTAAACAGACAAGCCTGCAACAGTCGGCTTTTTACATATTAGTTAGTTTGCCTATTATATTTTCCCTTTACAATTTCTAATTATACTACGCAGGCTGGAGCCAGAGCTTACAATGGTCTTAATCATTATTTCTTAATGTGGGATGCTTTATCTTACTGCCTGTTCACTGAATTACAAAATTACATGCAGGTCTTTACGTTTAAATACATTAAAAATTCCTGAACATGTGTGTGTGTGTAGTTCTCATACCTGACAATCTTTTAATAAAAGATTTCAGCTTTTAATGCTACAATGCCCCACAGGTCAAATTTACCCACTGCTGTTTTGTCTATTGTTTATTACTGTGTTGTAATAAAATATTAAAACCTCACGGGTTTGTCACTTTTCCTTAACGGTGCTTAACACTCCCCAATGTTAAATATAGTCCAGAAACACGTGCATTTATATCCAGAACAGCCAACAGGTACAGCATACCTCTATTAAAATACATATCTTTTTATTCTGTGTATGTTTAAACACTGTAAGTCTGTCGTAAATGTAATTTAATTATGAAACCTGACACCAAAATACAGCTCCTGATTAAATAAATCCACGTTATGACCTGGGATCTTCCTTTGTGAAGAATTACCACAATGACAGAGGACATCTCTCTGGACGAGAAACGGTGCACAGGAAAAATTTGACTCCTTTGGCTGTGTTAGACATATAGTTAATTCAGACAGTTCCAGTGTTAAAGTAACTGACTTGATTTTGTTCATTTTATGCTTGCCTTATATGCTCTGCACAGTTTATAGCGGCAGAAGCTGCATGCTTCATAAAGCGACTGCTGCATAGTGTGGATGTGTGAGGTGAGTTTTTGTGGTTTCAGCAGACAGACAGTGCAGCACTAGAGGGCACTGCAGTGTTTCACTGACTCTGACCTCTGGCTGGACACTGAGGAGAAGGGTCCTGACCCCCATAAAAACACCAGCCTCGATTCTAGTGTGTGCCCAGCCGAAAACAGGAACAGGGCTTTGGTGCTTTGTACTGTATTTATCAAGATAGTGCGTGTAGGTATGTAATGTTTTCTTTAAATGATAGAATAAATACACACACAGTTTAAAACAACATTTCGGGTCCGTGTTGGTTGTTACTGTTGGCATGTGGGGCTGAAATCTGGTTGACGTTAGAGTCCTCCTCACCTTCCTTTCTCTCCGGTACACTGCACACTGTGTTCTGCTGACTACACACACACACACACACACACTTACAGTATGTTTTATAACTTTTCTTTTGGTACGGGCATTACATTGCCTGATGTATTCTTTGTTTTTATTTTTGATTCTTGTCGGAGGCCTACAGTATCGGTTGCTGGGTTTCATGTGGAAGTGCTTAAGGGTTTGAGAGTTAACACCTTGGTGAGCTGCTTGCACTCTTGCCTGCTGTTAAACAAAGGCAGCTTTGTGGAGACTCTCCCCAAATGTTTTCTTAACATGTTCCAAGCAGTTTGAGCAGGCAACTAAAGTAAACAAGATGTTGCCATGATAAAAACACTTGTAAAAACATAGCAGAGTGCACTTAGAGACTTTTTAAAGCATAGCTCGACGGGGCAGAGAATTTAATTCCTCTCTCTTCTATAAACAAAGGGTGAGTCAATGTCAGAATACAATAAATAATGACGGATTTAACAAGGCACACCCAGAACCAGATATTTGTGAAAATGTGTGCATAATATGTGGATTAATAACTTTGGCTGATGAAGTGATTACACTCTTCAATTATAAATACACGACTGGGGTTTTTTTTTTGTCTTTTTTGACAGACTTTTTCAGACAAGGGTTCAAATACTACAGGTTTTCAAAGACAACTGTCCCTAAAGTGGATTTACTGTATGTAAACCATCAAAAGAGGATTCAAAGTGTTGACAAAGACAGTGAAAACTTTGAGCTGAATGTGAGATGTTCCTCTGCTGCACCTTTCTCTGAGTGCTCGTTTTAGGATAATGGAATTGTGTCATATCTTGTTTTAAAGTGCGACAAATCCGGGGTGACAGTGAGCCATTGATCTGCTGCCACAACACAGATGTTTTCATCCTCTCAATAACCGTGGCACTGTTATGTGCTGGATTACCTACAGCGCACTGTACACAGGATTGATTAGTGAACCAGGGACGTATGGTGCAAAAACATGGGCCTATATCAGAATGGAATGAGTCAGTTTACAGTGGAAAGATGCTACGCAGCAGGTGATGCTGACTTAGCTGGAGCTCCTTAAGTACAGTACACAAGGCTAATTTTAAACTTGTGCATGGAAAACAAAGGCCTGACGTGCAAGGCTACCATCAAATGCGAGTTAAAGAAGTGAGAGGAAAAAGACAGACTGGGAAACACACAGAAAGAGTGGAACAAGACAGTCAAAGGCACACACACTCACACACTAATCCCACTGTCCAGTGACAAGGGCAAACATGCAGAGCGCCTTAGCTGTGGGCTGCCACAGATAAACATCCTACCGTTGTTTGTTTGGGAAAAATGGCCCCCCGTCACTATGGGAACTGCACTTATCACAGGAATTAGAGGCCCATGCCGCTCTCAGAAGGAGACCCCACCACAGTACCTGTGTTAAGACGGGGCCGACCCAGGCACACTCAAGAATAACAACCAACCGCACCTGTAGTGCCTTTAAGTTGCCGGGGTTACAAAACGTGTAATCGACCAAACACAAGGACACACAAGCTGAGATGTACCGAGAGTGTGATGTTCACTTACTTGAGGAATGACTGGAAATCGTCAAACACTGCCTCACATCCTGGCCATTTGCAAACTCCGTGACCATAGAGAGGGTGACTGTGCGGAGAATGCTCTTCTAGTGTGGATCTGAAAGACAAAGGGACATAAAGAATATACTAGGTGTCACTTAAAACTAGGGATTGACTAGTTATTACTAAGTCATGACCAATATTTGAACAAATGTACAGAATATTGGCAGCAAACAATTAAATAATGGTGTAGAATAGATTGACACTGTGTATGTTCATTCTCTCACATACAGACACAATCACAGACATGGAGTGAAACAACATGACAGCCATGTGTGCAATGCCTGTTTAGCGCTTCCCTGTGTGTACTGTATCATGTTTCCACATGACAACGCTGACATCAACTTGATCTTTGAACCTTTTGCCGTGTACCTGTGTGATCTCTGTTTGCACCGCTCTTAAAAGAACGGTGTCATGTTGCGAAAGCACAAGCAAATCAATATGTAATTATTTAGTATCACTGAGCCATGGTACAGTTCACTTTGATCCAGACAGCTAGGGGGCTCTCTCAGTTGCTGTTTTTTTCCTGGGCTGCCTGCTGCATCACATCCCAGAGCCCACCTGGAGGAGGGTGTACCACGACATGAAACCCCCAAATGCCATCAGCCACTTTCACATTGTGCACAAACTGTAAACATCCCCGCCTGGTATCAATTTATCTACTGACCAATTCATGTCACCAGGGGCTGACAAGCACACATCTACGGGGATCTGTGGGGAGCGTATGGCTGCGTACAATCAGTCTAAATAGCAGGAACATCCCTGAAAAACAAACTTTACAACATCTTCCATATGGCGAGAGGTGCGGAACCGCAGCTAACCACAATCAGCGATGAGAAAAAGCGGCCTGTGTGGAGGCAGTGTCTGCTAAAAGAGCGAGACAGGCAGCCATATGGACACAGGCACTATACAAGACACACAACTTTCAGCTACAAGAGCCTGGGGGACTGGCCTATATCGCTACCACCTGTGCTTCTGGTGGCTCGTGAGCACAACGCTGCTGCTTCGCCTTCAGTCTGAGCCCTGCTCTCTGAGACAACAGGCCGAACAGGGAGATTCATTACACCACAAACTGCTTTGGGAATAACTGCTGGATGGGAATAAGTCCAACCACTAAATTCTTATATGTATACTTATACTAATGCGAGCACTTAAGAGGGATGTATTGAAATACAGGAGGGGAAACAAAATAAATAAATACTAAATATAACATCTTGTAATGATTCACGTGCTCCGGGTTAAAAAAAAATCAATGTAAAAACTAAACAAGTAAAAGAAAAGCAATCAAACTGGTGTTCCAATTTTGCAGGATTAAATAAATTTGACATTCAGATTAAAATCTCATTTGTATCAGTGTTTGTAAAACTGCACCTCAAGGAGGAAATTTTAAAGGTCGTCACAGGTTTCCTTGTGTTATAATTACTTGTTTAAGAGTTCACATTGTTCATAACGTGATAATTGCATTGCAATTAGGAGGCAGTCAAGCATTCATGAATGTGGTTAGCAGCTTTTTTTTCCCCTCCCTCTTTCAAAATCTGAATTTTTTTATTCAATTATGAATTATGCATTCACATTTAGACCTCTGTTTTGATACAGCTAATAAATAGATGGTGGAAGACCTATTGTAATGAGTTTTTAACAGGGAAATGTGTAGACTGGTGAAGGTAACGCTGTTTTATTTTTTTTTAATTTAAGGAGATCTCTTTTTAATTCTTTGTGAACAGGCTTGTTGGTTAATTCTGTATTAATAAGATAATGAAATGTGGAGTGCGCTGGGAATCGGTGAGCACAAAGCGCAGTGAGGGGCTGGCGGCAGAAGAGCCCTTTTAAACAGTGGATGGCTAAACAGTAGTAAATGGCAGAATTTACACCAAATGAGCTACATTAGTGTAATAGGAGAACATTTTAGGATTCATAGGGTTTTTCCCCACCATTTGAGAATATGCACAGCAATAAGGAAGGAAAATATATCCTCTGCAAGTTGCCTCCGTTGCGTTACATTTGACTTGTACCCACGACAAGTCTGTCAGGATGTTATTATTGTCAGGCAGCCCGGGGGAAGAACACTCAAATGATCTTGTAGCAGCAATGAGGAAAACCATGTCATCAGCTTCCTTTAGAGAAGAAGAACATTAAAGTGCCTACAGACCCAGGCAGAAAGAGTCTGAACCTTCCAGGTGTTGCGCTGTGTTTATGTGCAGACAGACAGGAGGAACTGAACAGAAAGATGAGTTCAACAGCTGGTAGCCAGTTGTTTTCTAGTTCGCTTCTTTTGATGAGATGCTTTGGGCCATAAACAAGTCATGATCTATGGCATCGTGTGCTGATGGGCTCAATCTATCAGAGAAAATGGGAAGATTGATGTCCACTGTGCTTGGTCAGTGTCTCGCCACGGAGAAGTGAGAGGCCAGTCATAACACTCTCCCTCACCGTTGGTGCTAATGTTATCCTATTCCCTTGTGCTGCCACCACCTCGTCCCACCTCCCCCCTGCACATCCAACCCACTCCCACCTATCCTTAACTCTCCGGACCTTACACATATTCTTCAGTCTTCTCGGTGCTATTGAATGGTTTACCATAAATGATTTAATTATCTTTTTTTTTTCAGTCGTGTAAGACAAATAAAAGGCAAGGGAGATGGGAGTGCTGTGCTAAATCTGATTATTTATCTCCTTAACAGATTGCTTTGTTACAGTCCCTGAGCTGTGGTTACTGATGGTTGTTGGGAAGTAAAGTGGGCCAAGTGCCTTGTGAGGATGCTCCCCCTACAAAGCTGATACAGCACTGGAAAGGGAATTTGTGTCAGATACAGATCAGGCATATTTCATTTAAAATAAGCAAATCATTGAATAAAGATGACCTGGCTCACAGGGGTATATCTCTAACTATGCATCACAGTTCTCGAGGTGGGAAACAGTATTGGACTGACAGATTGAGTGACTCGGGCCACGGTCATATCGGGATATGTTATTTAGGCAAACAGAAATCCCAGCCTGCCTTTGCCAAAGTGTTCTGCGAGACAACTAAAAGCAGGAACACGTGCCTCATCTTCGGTGTGTCAAGCCGGCAGTGATTGAATTTCTCCTCCTTCCTTAAGACGGAAGTGCAAAGCCGGTGAGTGATTCCTGTGGATGCACTTAAGGTTTTAGTTGCAGGCGTCGTTGTGCCTGGGCAGATTTTATATGACACATGAAACTAACTACATGGTACTTAGGGCCTGCTGTAAACCAATCTGAAGCCAGTCGGGAAAACAGGCCCATCAGCAGAGAGGCTTGTTTCTGTTGCATGACAAAAGGACTTGCAAAACCGCATCAATTAAAAGTTCATTAAGTTCAGCGCTGGGAGGATGAGTGGATGCTCTCTATTTACGCCCAGGCCGGCCCAGCCCATTATCTTCAACCTGATTATTCAAATCCCTGGATTATAACACAGACGTTTTCTCAGAGCCTTGCTTAGAATTGTCATACTTAATTTTTCATTTTTTTTTCTTCCTATGGAGTCTGATTAGAATTAAGTCTGCATCATCAAAAGAGAGAAATGCTCTTGATAGTTGTACGATTAAAGACTTCCAAAATTAACAAGAAAGGATTATTGGTTATGAGAATCTCTATTATCATCATTCAGGCTTGACGAAGAAATATTTTATGCTTTGTATCAACCATCTATTCTTGCACACTTGAAACTCGGGGTTGGTAATCCAGATGGGTGGATGAGAATCACCTGCTTGGTTTTCTGACAGATCTAAGATAGAGCGAGGGTATTCAGACTGAGACTGCCTTCTTCACTTAAGCTTGTGCTAAACTGCTGTTGACATCTTCTTTAATCTCTGACAGTCAGTGCAAGGCAGAGGGCTGCCAGCTCTTGCATTATGTCTTCGCCGATGTTTCATGGAGCCCTCAGTGGAGACCGGTTCTTGCATTTTTCCTGCCATTGATGCTCACCTTTTTTGCTCGCTTGCGACAGTGTGTGATGAAGTGAGCGAGTCAGTATCCCTCCCTTGTGATTTGCTTTTCACTGCATAACACTACAGACATTCAGCCAGACACTGGAAGCCTGTGGATATTGTCAGTGTTGGGAGCAACTAATAGTCATTTTTTAATTTAATTACTATCCGGTTTGTGTGACTCTGTGGGCAGGTATGTGCTGGGAGATAACCGAAATACAGCAAAGAGGATAAGCCTGTACAGGTAATGCAGTGTTTGAAATTGAGAGCAACACTTGGGGGGTAAAAAGCTGCTTTTCTCTTGTATCACCGATTCATACTGTTTTCCCTATAACCCTTCATGTCCCACCCACAAGCAGCCCCTCTTCACCTCCAAAGGCCTGCTAGTTTAGTGTGCTAAACATGTTTTCACTGACATTGCTTTCATAATCATGTGTAGGTTTTGATCACTGAAACACAAGTCAGATGTTATGCAGTGAGCTCATGGTGCCTGGAGGCTCCTCACTAGCAGTTCAAAGATCAGGCTTTGGTGCAAGAAAACAAGCAAATGTGTAAGATGCCAAATGAATTCCTTCCTTAAACACAGACATGAAGGTCTGAAAGCAAATACCTTTCACAGATGATTCAGCATGGTTTTGAAAATATGATACACCCAGTGTGTGTTTTTTCTAGCATATAATGGCTTATTGTTCTTGCAGAGTTTCCTTTTAAATACCCTAACTGACAGGTTTATTTTACGTGTCAACAAGTTTCCAGTCAACAAGGAAGTTTTCAGACGGTGTGTTTTTCCCTTCAAGAAAGATACAAATGCAATTTAAAGGAAATGCAATTTAAGTCACAGCTGCATTTCCTTATGACCCAATTGAAACAATAGCAGGAGAGGATCAATACTCTGACCCCCTTATTAACAGCACAGTGATCCTATTTCAGCATTGAGCACAATTCTCCAAATCCCCGCATTCCTTCCAGGTGTTCCTGTGAAATTCCCATCTGCATTCGAGCATATAAAAAGTGACTATGTTGACCTTAATGAAAATAATACTTAGAAACTGTAAATTAATAGTAATCGCTGTGCAAACCCTATGGGAACGTGTCAGTCAACCGAGCCCCTGTGAGAGATTGCTATTTTAAATGGGATTAGATGGCACATAGGCCTTGTATTTGCTTTAGACACAGATGACAGTGAAAGCTGCTTCACATCTAATTACCAGTTGGAGTGTGCAAAAAGAAAAGAACATTGTTGCACAAAGGCATTAGCTGTGATTATTGTGTGTATGAATGTATTCTGAGAGCATGCAAAACATAAGACAGATGCACACAAAAGAAAAGAAAACAAAAAAAATGCTTGAGGAAGCTTTGCGGAGGGAGGACTCACCCTTCTCGCTTGTGACTCATGTACTGTCCGTTGGTGGAGGCGTGCTGGTTGAGGAGTGGGTTCTTTGGCGGTGCCGGGGAGGACAGGTCAAGGCCCCGGTGGCCATTGTTGCTGCTGTTGTTGTTATTGTGCTCCTCCTTCACATGAGCATTCGTCACCTCCTTCCATAGTTGCTGTAGCTCTGCTGGAATCATGCCTGAGACAAACAAATTGGATAATTAAATCAATTAACAGCTAATCCAAGTCTCTTCTTCATCACTTAATTAAATCAAAGTATCTGTAAACAAAGCCGAGTATTAATTAGAAAATATTCCACTACAGGGTAATGCACTGAGAGCTGTTGCACCCCCCCCCCCCTCCTCCGCCACCTCCTTTTCTCCCTCCCATTTTTCCTGTGATCTGAAGCGTGTTTGTATACACAAATCCCTGGCATTCACGCAAATTTCATGCCCAGAGTAAATAATTAACATCCAGACAAGGCATGAAATCTGAATAATCACCATCATTTTCTCTCAACAACAGAAATGAGGAGAACACACACAACAAAAAGTTTACAATAGCAACACTAGAAAACATCCCACCCCTGCCTCCTTGAGAAACAGGACCCTGGGGTAATATTCTCAAAAGCGCATTAATGTGCAAAATACTTAAAGCTCTGCACCGCCTCCAATTGACACAGAAGACTTAAACCTCATTTACCAAGTCAAGCACACTGCAGCTCATACAGCCCTTTGAAAAAAAAATCCCTTGAAGACAGAAGACATTTTTTTTTTCTGAGCTCTAGAAACACATCTATGGAGCATGTGAGTTTTTTCTGTCTATGAGTGACAGCAATCCCGACACCCAGGGCCGGAGATGGGGTGAGGATGGATAACGCTGTGTTTTTGCACCTCTCTGTCCACATCTTGTATGTATTTTCATTAATGGCGTTGTATGAGTAGTCTGCTTAAACGTGTCACAAACGAGGATAAAGCTGATATAGAAAACAAGATTAAGTCTCATGGGCACAGCATCTATGACGATTTATATTTCCAGACAAAACATCTGGTAACCTATATTTTAATAGCATGCTGAAGGAGCTAATAAGGGAGTATGTGGGGA
Organism: Pseudamia nigra; assembly: GCA_029823295.1. Taxonomy (NCBI): domain Eukaryota; kingdom Metazoa; phylum Chordata; class Actinopteri; order Kurtiformes; family Apogonidae; genus Pseudamia; species Pseudamia nigra. Next base: position 34,032 of record JAQQAE010000030.1, on the reverse strand, counting down.
TTTGTAATGAGTATTCAAATCTGTGCTTAAATAAGCCACATGTTTTAAGCACGGTGAAAGAAGCCCTTGGATATGTGGCGAATTTAACCACAGAGCAAATGGGCAAGACCACTCGTTTAACATTACAATTAATTAAATCCATTCTCAAAATGAGCGCTGGCAAATGAAAGATGATTTGCACATGCTTATCTACTTGGGTTTATATTCTCCGGATCCCCCTCCCTCCTCATTTCTCATCACCAGCTCTATAGATACCAGAAGTGCTCCTTTCAAGCACCAGATTGTAATACATTGTGTGCAAAATGCTTAGTCTTAATTTATTCCTGTTGTGGAAAATAACTGTGAGGTGAAGATCTCAATACGATCAGCAAAAATATTTTTAATTTGATAAGCTACTAAAGATTTTAATTATGCTGGTAATGGAGAACATTGGCCTAATGAGGCGGAGGACTCCAGAGAGACGCAGGGGCTAAGAACTGTGAAATGAGTCTGATAGGATTGCTGTAAATTCACACTAGATCGTTTGCATATCAAAGAGCAGGAAATGATTGCAGGACAAATCAATAACCTTTCCACGTTCCAAGGAGCGTCTTTCCTCATTCAAATATTTCAACACGCTCGCTCTATTCTGCCGGCCTGTATTCTCTCTTATTCTCTTCAATGCCTTGATGTGCCCTAATTGAAGCGCACATCCATGACAGGCTAAACATGCTTAATATTGCAGTATGTGTTATAGCATGCTAATCCACCGGCTGCTGATTTCCAGCTACACTATCAAAGGTTCCATTGTTGTTTGGATGGTATATGGCTTTGTAGACAAAGTTTTTTTTGTTACTTGTTTTATTTTTTTTTTCTGACACGGCTGGTTTGGAAGGGGAAGGTCACTGGTGATGCGAGTGTCCTGCACTTCGACAGTGGGAACAATCATTTTCCCCCCACTTGGTGCCCGGTGACAGTGGGCGATGTATTTTTAGCCGATGTGCTTGACAGGGCGGCCCACACTGGCTCAATTACCCAGCAGTCCTGGTGACCCCGACACCACTGTTTACTCAGATGAAACCGCAACGGATAGACTGGTCTGATGAGAGAGGTAACGGAGTGGGACCAAGCTGTCTCTTTCTGGATCTACTGTGTAGTTTTATTGCTCTGCGCTCGCCTCTTCCCTCTCGCTGCTCCTATCGAACCCTAACCTCCTCAACCTCAACAACAGCTATGCCTCATGATTTCACATAAATGACAATAAAATACCATTACACAAACGTCTCAGAGGGTATTATATTTTGTGTTTGGACAAAATGCAGTGAGTTCCTTCTGGTGGAGGTCTCCATCTGATTACTGAGGGACACATAATGACATTGATCTGTAAATCCTCTTTCTAGGTCCCCCGGTTTGTCCATCCTTTAAATGCCGGATTGGTTTATCTTTCCTCTTTCCATTTTTCAACACAACCATTCCACTCATTACGACTGGGAAATACGGACATGCACTTTAAAAAATGTATGTTGTTGGGACACTTGATTGATCACCGGCCTCCCAACTCAATTTTACCTCTGCAGGTAGCTCTGGCACCGAGACAGGCCGAGCTCTTCAACCTTTTCCTGTCCTTGTCCCCCTGTACCCAGGTGACCATGTTCAAGCAAGCAGAAAGTTGATTTAAGGTTCATAATGACATCAGTTGCAGGCCATCATCCCCCAAATAAAAAATGGCCCCCAGTGCTCCGGGCTTTTTAAACCGAGCTGTTACTTCTCACACACAGAGCTGGTGCCATGGGGGGACAGTGACATCGCTATTAGTTTATTGTTCCGTCAGGGTGGGACCTTTACTGCACCCCTGTTTATGTTGCCGTAATCACTGGCCTGCTGATATGCACCCCTTAGGCCTGAAATATGTCCTGTCCTAATGCTGGAGGAACTATTACCGGTCGCCCACTGCTGGACATATCAATCACTGACAGGTCAGCCGCATTACCCACCGCTGTCCCTGATGTGCCGCTGTTCTGTGAGCACTTCATGGCTCGCCACATTCTTTGCTTTCACATTACCGACAAATTTGTCTTGTCACTGTCCCACTGGCCTCTCCTAGACAGCTTAAATGATGTTGCGCGGCTTCAACGACTCACTCTCAGCCGGATGGCTACGCGGAAGCAAAACACGTTTTTTTGGCCAGGATGCGCACAGACAGAACGACACATTAACATGCAAACACACAACACCTGAGCAATGTGAGCCAGGGCAACCACTGACTCACTTATCAGGTCAAGAGGATGGGCTTTTTGTGAGGAGGGGGGAAGGGAACGGGGGGGGGCCGCTGGATCAAATTTATATTTATGAGACTTATATCCTCCCCAAACACACTGTTGTAATTTATAACAGATAGCGTCTGGCCGCTTCCAAGACTTTGAACATTAATGTCAAAAGAATTTACGACAAGAGAAACAAATTATAATCCAGATAAAACGAGCAATTGTTTTTCACTCAAAACTGCTATCTACAAGTTTTCACTTAATTAGTGCTATCCCGTTTTTGAAAAGCTAATTCAAATGCATTCCTTCAGTCCATCTTTCTGGCAGAAAAATGACTGTAATCTGTCGCAGCCAACAATGCAACAAAGCCAGAGCGCGACACAAAAATGAGCAGTAAACTCCATCATAGCACCGAAAACATAAAAGCAGATGACACACCTTCCTTTCTTTAATTACTCTGTTAGAGTGACCTATTATTTAAAGAAAAATGGAGGAGAAAAAAAAAAAAAAAAAACCCCTCTGTCAATGCATGAAGCAATGACACATTGAACTTCCTGTGATAACGCTGGCCTTTTAAATTTATTATATTGATATCTTCGCTTTGAAATGAAAGAAATAAAAATCATCAGTTAAAAAGTCATGCCAATTTACTGCCCCCAAGTTTGAAACCATAATCACCGGCACCCAAACAGAGCAGATCAACTCATCACTTCCGATGCAGCGCTAACTGCTAGCTGGATATTGTAGATTAGATCTGAGCACCATGGGCCTGGCCCGCTGATGCATGAAAGAGTTTAGCGATGTGGAAAACAGAAAGGTCATCAATAACTTCAAACAGTCAAGCAGAAAATGTGTAGAATAGGAAGACAAACTGGGGGCCCGAAGCACTGATTTAAGTGCTGTAACAGCTGTCGGAGGCTCGCAGTTAAATATCAATGGCTGGCAATGGGAGCCTAAACACGTCGTACTGTTGAAACCAAATAATTGTACATTGTGCGAAGCAGTTCATCATAGAAATGCCACCTACATTTGACACAAGTCAACTACAGTTAATTTTCATGTGGAAAAAGGTGGAAAATGGAAAAAAATGTGATTAATTAGTGCAAATTGAAGTTAAAAGTATTACCACTGTCACTTAAGACTACAACGCTATGTAGCCATTAACATAGTGGAATTTTATAGCCGCAAACTTGACTGTTATTAGTACAATGCTATTAATTAATGATACAAAATGAACATGTGATACAATGTGGATGACTGGAATATCTAACGATGACACATCATAAACAGGATGTTCTGGGTTATGTTGTGAAATCCATCAGAAGTACAGTACATAGCCTTATCACCTGCATTACGCTTTACTCAAGGGGTGTGTGTGTGTGTGTTTGCCAGACATGTGACACGGAGCAATTCAGTAAAGCACACTCACAACACAACACAACGCTCCACGCCTCTGCCTATGGCAATCGTCTGCAAGTGGATGAGTGATTCCATACCCAGTCCAAACAATAACACTACTGTACAAACCGTGTTTTTGTTTGCCTATTACCTAAGCACTTCCCCCGAACCCTCCCGTTTTTATCGCCCTTATCTTGTTATTTCAAAACTGTTTGTCTTAGCTGGAAATGAATAGTCGATGTCATGTTCTAAAACCCGAATGATGGAGTCTTTGTTACAGCAGGACCACTCCTTAACAAAATATTAAAGAGTAAATAAAGAAATAAACTTCCTGGCCAAACAACATGTATTGACTCCCTATCAAGTAACAGTCTCTTGCACAATGACAAGTTCACTGCCAGTTTACGAACAATGATCCAGTCTTTCCAGAAGATGAAGGAGGCAGCCGCCGGGATGCCAATCACACACAGAGGGCAGACACTTGAAGGACATAACACTCTGCTTCTGAACAGAGGGATGTTTTTCCTTCACTGTGCAGGAAAAACGAAGTGTGGCTCGTAGAATTACAAGATGAAATCAACAAGTTATGAGAGATATAAAATACTGTTTAGAAAAACGAGTGAGGATTTACAGAAGGTGCGTCTTTAAAATCATTTACAGCCAGTGGTTACTTTAAGTGGTGCATTGTTCACTTCAGCCAAGCACATTTGAACAGGTATTGTTGAACTACAGCAACAGAATAGAATAGATAAAACGTGGAAGACATACACCTACACGAGCCACAATTTCAACAACTTTTATCTGAAATTTGTGAACATTCTAGCAATGACCTCTGAAAAAACGGGTCAATCTCCTTGTTTTTTTTTACAACACAACCACTTAAAGTAAATCCATTTTAGCGCCATTTAATTTATTTTGTATTGCAGTGGCTGGCAATGTGTTTGTAACTTGTAATCCCTTGGAGCAAACAAATGCATCTAAATTATTATGGATGAATGATCAGGAACCAGCCTGAAGTTAAAGTCAGTGTATGAAAATATCAAAATATCTCTGACACGATATTTGCATATAGAGCTGCAGTGATTATTCCATTATTGTCTCATTTCCTTCCTCTTTTATGAAAGTACTGTAAGTAAAGTGTGTTGTTTGAGTAGTGGACCAAATGAGATAGTTAATGGCCTCATATCAGGCTTTTTTCACTATGTCGTCATTTATGGACTGAACAACTAACAGGTCAACTATGAAACTAATCAACACATTGATCGGTGAAAACAGTTGTTAGCTGCAGCACAGTATCAGCGAGAATATAAATCCACATAATGGATGCTAGTATCAGATTCTACAGACAAAGCTAGTATCATCCCTGGATTTAATATTCCCTCAGCTGTAAAGCAAATCCTCACTTTGCATCAATAAACAAACTTCAGCATTCGAAATTGCACTGGAGGTGAAAAGGTTTGTTGAATCATCGCCAGACACAGTTTGTTTCTTAGCGTCTTGTTGAGACAAACCGCTGGCTCGGAGCAGTTGTGGATTGATAGATGGGAGATTTGACAAAGTGCTTGAGGCCAGTGGTACAGTGTGATGCTTTCATGTACGAACCCTGAGTGAGGGAGTGAAGAGGCAGGCCGGTCTGTCCGGGCTGGATGCTGAGCAGCCCTTGTCTTTGTAGGTTGAGCAGATGCTGCTGTTGGACTTGCTGGACCTGCAGGAGCTGCTGCTGGAAGGCCAGCTGCTGTGCCGAAACCTGCTGCTGGTGACATAACACAGAGACACATTATTAAACATAAATATGTCCATGAAATACTGATTTGTACAAGACTGGATTCATGTGACCTTATGGAAATCAGACACAAGAAGAATAGTACTTCAAAGACAATTTTGGGCAATAGTCAAACTGTTTATTATATTATGTATTTGTTCAACATTTGAGAGACCCCGTGACTAATTCAGAAATTACTATTTTAATATACAGTAATTAGTTTATTTTATTTGTTTCAGATTTTTTCCCCCAACCTTACTTAAATTTGAATATGTTCTGGTTTTGCTCCTCTGTTATAACTTTTTTCACAACTTTCCCCACATTTTATAGACCAAGTAACTGAACAAATAATAAAACTGATTAACTGATGGTGAAACCAATTGTTTGCTGCTCTAAAAAAGATGGAACTATTTTAGTCTTTCAGCAATCATCTCTGAATTAAAATGATACAAATCCATGAAAAAAACTGAAATACCAGCGCAACACAACAGACAAAATCAAAACATCGTCTTATTTACCAAACCAGGCTGATGTTTATCCAGCAGAATCACTACAATATATTACATTTTAATAATATCTTCACTCATAAAAGCAGAAGGCAAATGACTTTCAGTCGCTCTAACAGAGACAATAACTGTCCGGTGTAATTTGGTAAGTTTCTTCCTGTCGTGCAGGTTTGTCGGAGCCCACTTAAGACAGGTAAAGTATGCATCTCCCCTCTCTTAATTAACGAGGAGTCGGGAGCCAAATGACAAACAATGAAACAACATAGTTAATCATTCATAATAAGAGCCACAGGAATTTAATTACAGCCATTCATAATTCAGCAAACAACGTGTGACTAAATCAAAGTGCTTAATAACCACCCGAGTAACTCTCACAACTCTCCCAGGCACGGTGCTGAGCTCAGGGATACACTCTTCCCCAACCGGCGCAGCAAGCTGTGCTAAATCACATGCACTGGACTGACTGACTGACTGACTGACTGACTGGAGGATGGCTGTTGTGTTGATCTCACTGAGCTACAGCTGTTTCATCAAGGAAATTTTAATGAAATACTGCTGCATATTTACTGATTTAGGGGCTCAGAAGGGGGGAAATTCTGGCTACGGAAAGTGAAACGTGTGAACTTTGCTAGAATGCAAAAGTGATATGAAAGGACAGAAGAAAATGAAAAGAAGAAAAAGACAGACAAAGTTAGAATAACAAATAGAAGGAAATTATCCAATATCCCCAATCTCCTATGAGTCAAAATAAATGAGAGATGCTATTTAGATAACAGGGGCAACAGAGGAGAAGGATAGGTTTAACCCTTTCATGAATCCACACCCGGTACAACTGTCTATGATCGCCAGCTAAACCAACGCTACTGGGACACGTTCTGCAATTCCAAGACAGATAACAAAAGCCTGAGACTGAACAGGATGCAGGTCCTGTTTGTGAGTACACAAGGCCAGTTGTCAGGCGGGCGAGAGCAGAGGAGGGGGCACTAAAAGCTGCCAAGCTGTGCACCGCGCCCCGTTACCAAACACAGGATACACCACTTTGTTTACTTCTCACAACTGAGTGCATACAAAAAAGGTCTCGGTGCAACGCGGCTGTCAGGTCACTTGCTGGCGGCTCTGAAACGACTGAAACAGCCAGATAAAACGTTGCGCCCTCCGCCCACCCCTGTTGGGCTTGTCAAAGGGTCTCGCAGCCCTTTCCTTTCCTCCTCCTGCCCCACACCCAGCCCCGCTGCTGCTCCTTCACCGGCTCACTAAAAATAAAGCTCAGGGCAGCTCTGGTCTATTACTACGAGCGGGGTCGTCTCATTGGATCAATCAGAAGGAGACGGCTTTTTGACAGTGGAAGCAGAGGTACTTAATTGGAGAGTAACTACATCTATTCATAGACTCAACACCCAATATGAGGAAAGAAACAGTAAGATATAGGACAGGATAGAGACCTCACAGAGGTTCCGGTGAAATCTGGGATGTAGGTGGGCTGTGATCACTGATTTAGCCAATTTATCATACTTTCTTCCCCTTTCATCAGCGCACGGGAACTTTCTTGTGTCTTCGGCACTTCTCCTCCCAGCTCTTCCCTGACAGCCTGAGACAAAGATAATAGTGCTACAGGGGTGGGAGTTCACGAGGAACAATGTCTCTCATCAAAACGCTAAATAAATAGAGGGTGGTTTTTCAGAAAAAAAAAAAGAGGAAGAATGAAAAATCGCACATCGCAAATGAATTTAACTCTCTCCCCTTCAGAGTTTTTTTTTCTTCTGGTCCCATCAGCTGACAGGAGCTCCTGTGCGCTCCCAGCATGGAGACACATTAAAAACCCCGGACCCAATAGACCAAATAAGAGGTTAACAAGAAGTGGCACGAGGGAGAGAAAAATACAGTCCCTGACAAATGATAAAGAGTGGCACTGGCAGCCCTTTATTGTCAAGCTTCAAATATAAAGTTAAAGATCTTTGAAAAACTAAATTTTGATGTCTTTAAAATAAAAGAGGCACAAAGCAACAACAGGGGGTTATTGTCTGGCAGCCACAGGGGAGTCACTGCATAATTCTTAGTCTGTCTTTTGATGGCTGCTAGAAATGCGGCTGAAAAAAAAAAAAAAAAAAGAGAGAGAGAGCAATGGGGAGAAAGAAAACATCGGCAGAGGGGGAGAGCCTCTCGAGGCTGCATCTATTTCCTGTGATCATACATAATATGCTTCAAAAGTTGTTTTTTCTTTTATTCTCATGCTCCATTCAACTGATCAATTGCACCTCCTTGCCTCCCCCTCATGCCCCCCCCCCACACCCCCCTTTCTCCCGTGCTCCTCTAGTGTTTACATCAGATGCGACTTGGTGACAGGCCCTATCTGAGGCCGCGGAGCTCTGCTGTCATGTTGATTTATGGGAGCATCATGCCACAACTTGTCCAAACTGAAGCCCGCAGTTCATTAATTAGGGAGCTGCGACTTTGAAGTTGGAAGCTTCGACAGCACACGGACGCGTGTGAGTGTGCGTACGTGTAAATGTGTGTGCTTTTAACACTGAACTTAATTTTCTATGCTTCTCCCTTCTCCAAACACGGAACTCAATGGGGACAAGAGCAAAAAAATACATATATATCCCCAGACTGTCTTTGAACTTCTTCTGACCGCACAATAATAATTTTCTTTGTCCACAGTGATGCCTGTATCCGCCAGTCATTAACACGCATTAAGCTGCTGCCTATGAGCAAGTCCTGCTGTAGCGGAGCGAGCGAAGGAGAGGGAGCGAGAAAGATAGAAAAAAAAAAAAAAAACTCAACACAGGCAACAAAGCTGGGAGCACTCTCTGCACTGATATCTCACAATTACATGCCTTCTCTTCCTCTGCCATTTCCATGTTAATTACCGAGAAAAGCCTCTCAGATTTATATGCTCTGTGTTCCTGCTTTTCTCCCTTCTGCCTTTCATTATGTCCTACACGAGGCTCACTGGAACGGTCAGCTCTTTGTTGCGTAGGACACTTGTTTACTTGAAAAAAATAAAATAAAATACTAGAACAATGAACCGAAGCTGGGGCTCTGTAAAATTATTATAGAGTTAACGTGGGGAACGCTCTAGAATTCTTAACCCAGAATCCGTCAGTTGTTACCATTTATCCAAGTCTGTCATGCTAATCAGAAGCATGAGTGCACTTGATCCCCCCCCCTCCTCTGTGCTTTAACCACAGTCTGAAAGCAGATGGGGCTGAGGCAGTCGGTGCACACATGCCTTCCATGCTCCGTCTGGCCAACGGGTTTTGGTGATGGCAGGCGGTCGGAGTGATGTCAGCCTACCTCTTTGCTCTGCTTGCTGCTTGCATGCTGCTGCTGCTGCTGCTGCTGCTGTAGGAGCTGGAGGTGGAGCTGTTCCTGCTGCTTTTTGTAGAACTCTTGGAGTTGCTGCTGCAAAAAGGGACAGGAACAGTGACATGTTAGTCAAAGTCATGTCATGTCAGTCATGGCAAACTCAGTGCTGGACTTTTGAAACCTCTTACCACTTTGAGGACTGTTAGAAGAGAAAAGAATAATGGCTCAGTGTTTATTTTTGTGGAATTTCAGTCTGTAGGTGAAAGTTTTCTGTTGCACAAATGAGGCAATTCAAAATATGTGATTCCTCGAAGTGTCGTTTGCACATTACCTGTTGTAACATGAGGGCCTGTTGCTGCTGGAGAAGAACCTGGAGCTGCTGAGGGCTCAGGACTTGCTGCTGAAGAATCTGCTGCATCTGTTGTGGAGTTATCACTTGGGGTGTCATCATAGCCACTGACACTGGAACCTTCGAGAAAAAAAGGAGACAAACAATTACTATGGATGTCTAAATTAAGAGGATCTTAAAAAGTAAAACTGAATAAAAACTAAATATTAAAGGTGATTTTTAAAAGGACATTTAAATACAGAAGAGGCTAAACAAAGTGCTGTGAGGAAAAAAAAAAATAAAGAAGAAAAAAGTGTATTAAATATACAATGGCAAACATACTGGTGACCACAAACGCATGACTCATTGCTTTTGATTGTCTTTCAAATGTCATGCTGTTATGAAATATCCTCCAATCAAACAAACTCGCCAAACACCCCTCAACACCAGACTGAATGGCACGAGACCACCAGGCCCGAACCTCACCTGTGGAATACAGGTTCAGTCACCCCCGCCGTCCCCTCCCTCACCAGCAACCGTACATCCCATCCCTCACTCAAACCCCTCCATCCCGGTCAGATATCATCTGCAGAGTGTTCTAATACTTCTCGGTGCTCACAGTTTATACAGAATGGCAAATATGCCATACCTGAGGAAGTGAAAAACTGCCTAAAAAAATGCTGCGGCTTGCTCGTCGTACATGTACGCCATGTCATGTGAGAACATTTCATTAGAGACGCTGTCAACAGCAATCTATTATTGTGAAGATATAGAGCGCCTGGAGGAGGAGGAGCCTTGGTGAAGAACACACAGGCCTCTAACTAACTCCCAGCAGAAAGGTGTGAGTGCATGACTCCTCAAAACAAGTGATTTGTTGTGACACTGAAAGAGCCCCCACAGTTGTCAGGGTGCCTTAATTGCTCCGCTGGCGTAGGGGACGTGGAGTGTGTCTGGATGCTGCCACTCACTGCTACGATGTGCAACACCATTAAAAGTCCCTTTTCTTGACATTTGGATGACAAACAGCAACTGAGATGTACATGATAGTGCTGCGTCTTTGAAAATGTTAACACGGTTTTTTTTTTTTTGTTGCAACTATTCTTTTTGAGTATGTACACATTCGATGCAATGTGTGTATGTGGATGGGTGTGTGTTAAAATGTGCTTGGTGTCAGCAGCTGATAGAGCGGACATAACGGGTGACAGTCTGCCTCCGCCAAGGTTACCCAAATTGTGTGGCTGCCTTATAACTAATGACACCCGTTTGAATTTTTCATGCATTTCTGAATGTAATTTAGCTGTTTAAAATCTCGTCCGGTAACTAAGGGGCTTTTCTTGACACACGCCCTGCATGCATATCACCTTATTCATTCTCCCCGTTGTAGCATAAAACAAAAACAAAGTGGTGCCATAATGAACAGCTTGTACTGCAAATGCAGAGGAAAGGGCAGCGATGTCAAACAGGACGGACAGTTTTGATGCTCTCCGTTAACTTTATTGAGCAGTGCCAGACTACACCGTGCTGCGTTCCTCCAGATCCCAGGGGGGACGAAGGAAGCCAGCCCCGCCCAGGACTAACACACGCACACACTTCACATTTCTCATTTTCAGCACAAGGCATAAGGGGTGAGAGGAGGAAAATGCAATATTAATTCCCCCCTGTATTATGTCTTAATATGCAGTTCATCTTGACTTTTGCACATGACTTGTCCTGTCATTTGCATAGCCCCTGCCGCCCATTTCCTAATTTCACAGTCATTATCCACTGAAGTCCTTTTTTTTCTGCTAATTTTGATGAACTATTTTGAAGGTCAACCGTCAGCCTCGTCTTACCAACATGCAAGCGCCAGGCGTGATGTGATGTACAGTTCCCTCCTGAAAATTACATTTAACTTTCACGCACACACAGAACGAAAAAAATAACACCTCTTTTTTGAAGTTTTATTTGACTGCATGCATTAAAATTCTATTCAGTTACACGTGCTCTATTTTTAACTACCGTGCTAAAGCTATAAATTCAGTCTTATTTTCGAATATATAATCACTTTGTCATGGCACACAAGTTAACACAGAGGTTTTACACACTTAACCAGCTCTCGTTAGCTGCCAGCTTCATTAGAAATTACTGAGATCTCTTTCAATTGAACTGTCTTAATTCTTTACACTTATACCTCATCATGGTTTCACACTTTGCCTCATCGGGAGCGTCTGGCTCACGGTAACTACAGCTGAAGCAGTTTCCTCTGTGCACAGCTCCAGCAAGAGGCTATTACAGACCCCCATTTTATTACCCATTACTACTGAGGTCATTAGCAGCAAGAGGGATTGTATGCTTCTTAACCTATTGATCAATGTAACTACTACCATTTAATCCTGTGCTGAAGGAGTGAAAATCTGCCTAAGACTGGGCCCTATTGAGAAGAAGGGCGGGAGGGAGCACTTTAACTGAAAAATATTGCCCTGGCCGCTGTCTCATGCCCATTTAACGCAAACACAGGACGTCAGTTGCCATTTAGAGCACTCCCATATGGTGCACTCCCTTATCTCTTGGATAACATCACGACTCCAGATGATCCACAAAAATATATCACCATCTAAAGATAGACTAAAAGGAGACTCGTACTGGGCTAATAACTGGAGGGATCCACTGAGCCCAGCTCTAATCTACTCTACCGATATGAGGGTGTGAAAAAAAGAGGACATTCTGAAGATGCCAGAAATAGCTGACGTTTATGAATTTCACAAAGGTGTGGTGCTCTCCAGGTGCCTCCCATACATAAACATTCAAACCGAGAACATTCTCACACAGCTGCAGAGTGACTGGAGGCAATATACTGTACCAGCACAGGCCTGCTGGCCAAACACACACAGACGTACACACACACACCGATTTCATCTGTGCTGTGTTAACTGTCACATGCACATACAGGCACATGTGGAGCCGACAACACGAGAGCAGAAAAACAAATTCCGGACTGAGCAGCAAAGTGAGATTTCAAGCTAAAATGACTGAACGTCTAAAAATGTATTTAAAAAACACATCATTTTATATATAAAAATAATAAAACAAATAAAATAATAATGACTAATTCAAGGGATTATATATTCCATTAATATCCAAACTGCCTGTTCCGTCACTGAGCATAAATGCCTACACACACTTCTTTCTTTTGCTCGCATTTAATTTACTGTGGAAACACAAACCCAATGTCTGCAGATGTTAGGAATTCTCTGATTCAGAGTTAATGAAGACGCTTTAAGAACAGCCCCTCTTCACAAGTCAAAGGTCAAAGCCTGGTGAAAAGAAGTGGGGTGAACAAGACTGTAAGATGGTTCTTTTTCCTCCAATGAGGCAATTAAGAGGAACAGAAATGAGGGACAGAGAGGTGAATGTCAGGGAGACTGGCACAGATGTTTCACTGGCCAATCAGGTGCCTCGTGTCTGAAAGAAAAAAGGAAGGGAAAAAAAAAATAAAAAGGAGAATTATCAAATTTTCATTTGTACTCCCCGGGGTCATCTTGTTTTGTAGGGGCATCAAATGGAATGGAGAAGTAAAAAAGAAATAACAAGCCCAAGAGAAATCACGGAGCCCAGTCTGTTTGATGCTGTTGTTTTACCTTGGCCTACAGTGGCGCAAGGAGACGAGTTTCCCTCCTGACTGTGATCTCCTGCATGAAAACGTCGCTGAAATGAGGATTTCACGGGAGCTATTGTACTGAAGTGATGTGTGAACATAATTAGTCCTCTACAAGACTGGGAAGACTAATTCCATATAACCCATTCAGGTTGATTGAAATCTCTGAGGTGGAGAACATTTATTTTCCTCCTTAAAAAAGATGTACACCAAAATAATGAAACATGAAAAAATCTCATGATAATAATAATAATAATAATAATAATACATAATAATAATATGTAGATTGACAGATTTTAGACCAGACCAGTTTCTTTTGTAAACCTACAAAATTTAAAAGCCAGAAAAGCCCATCACTACACGTGAAACAAATTCCCTGATTCCTTCTTCGTCATTCACAATCAAGCTGTCTTAAAACATTTACAGCTCAGATAAACAGTATAATCACAGTCAGATTTCACTTCCTTTCGCCACACACTATACATTTTGGGTGCAGGACTGTGAGGGGGGGCGAGGGGGGGGTTCAGGGGGTGAAATGATCTGCAGCAACTGTAAAAACAAAAGTTAAGATTGCATTTTAATTAACTTTTCGACTACAAACAAACAAGGTTTTCATCAGAGCTGGTCGCAGTGTCAGGTTTAAGCAAACAAACTGCACGGCGAAGTGAGCAGGCTGTCACCCCAACAATAACAGCTGAACGTCGATTCCCACAGTGGGGGCTGCAGGTGACCACCGCTGTGGGGCGGGCACGCAGGGCAGCCTCCCAACACACATACACACATACACACACCCTGCATCTGTTACAATGCAGACACACCATCCTTTGCATTACTGCTTAGCATTAAAACATGGATTTCTTTGCTACACATTTGTTATTTTATTCTATAAGGAATATATATGTAGGCAGGTATTTTCCATCTGATACTATCATTTTTAGAGAAAAGAGGTGCAAAAGGTGAATATTTGAAAGTATTTCCAAACATAAACGGGTTCAGAATCGTATGAAAAAACCTGTGCGCGTCACATTTTGACATGTGACTCAATGCCCTGTCAGTCTTTTTGACCTTTTAAGCCACACCTCCAGTTGCGTATCTCACAGCCACGAGACATTTGAGGTTCAAAACCCGGCTTACAAATTAGGGGTGACATCCAGTCTCCGGCGCTCTACCGTTCGCCGTTTTCACCTTTCCCCGGAAATGTCTTCACGATCACTGTCGGTGTAAACTGTGTGTCCGTGATCTACGGTTTACAGCTCCACACTGTTATGCAACAGTGCACGTCTTCAGATGCATTATTTGAGTCAGTTGAGATTTAATTAAGATCACAGCCTCTTAAATCCCTTTCAAATGAAACTGTAGTCAAAAGACAATGGGTGACACATCCTCATGCAGATTGTTTCTATTCTCTGCACACGAGCAACGCAAAGCTAATCCTTGTTTCCATGACGGCAGACAAGAGGTCCACAAATTGTGTTGATTCTTAATGTTGTTAGTGATTGTACCCCCCAAATAATTAAATATTTCTTCACACATAAAATTAGTTAAGAGCAAATTTCTAACTAACGTATATTCCTATAATTTACCTGTATTTTCTGTGCAGAATTCCGTCATGCCCTTTTTTTTTTATAAGTTGTGATGGTGATAAGTGGCAAAAAGATCTCATGCCATAAAACACTCTTTACTATGTAATCTTATCATTATCCCACCATCTGAACTCCTCGAAACACATGGCATCTCAAGTGTAGAGTTAATCTTCCTATCTGAAACAGAGACACTCAGTAATGACCCTTTAAAAAAATGAACGAAAGCTTTTTTCAAGTAAAAACATGTTTTAGTTGGAAAAGCCAGAGAGTAACAGCAGCAGCTGGTGGCTCACTATATCACTGCTAAACTATTCCCCTGTCCCTCTCTTCTAGCCTGCCTGCTCCAGTACAAAGCAGAGCCCGTTCCTGTAAAGGATATCCCAGCGATCTGTGGGGCTCTGGCGGCTACCCTCTGTGCCCCCCTCTCCGGGTACACAGCTAATATCTGGTTGCCTATGTCATGGTTTAGAAATGACAGGTGCTGGCAGCCCCTCGCCTTGACAGGCCACTGCACAAATAACGCCCCAGCCTGAAAGGGCTAATGCACTACTAATGAACAATAAATCAACTTTGATTACAAACTGTCAACCCAATCAGCTCGCACTCCAGCTCTCCCAAACTGCGAGTCTCGGCACAGCTGCACGGCATTACGGTGCATGTTGCCCTGTTTAGTCTTCTCTCCCTTCCTTCTCAATCTCCTGATAGTCCTCTCTCCCAGTTTTTCTTCTTTTAGTCGCCTGCTTTTTAATGCTCTGATGCAAGGTGATGAAACACTCCACACTGACGTGTGGTTTAATGTTTAGTGCAGTCAGTGGGAAATAATAAATAAATCAAAAACAGTGCACCAAAAAAGAAAAATGCAGGTCCTTTCACTGTTACATGAATGCATTAAAAAAATTACTTAAGGAAAAAAAAGGAATAGCTGTCTTCTGTGTAAAACCTCAAAGCTGTCACACAGACTCAAAAATGACATGAAAGAAAAAATAAATAAAACTTTCTCTTCTAGATGAACTCTGAAATCCCTTTGTTGCAAGCACAGACATACACACGGGCTTGTACAAACATTCACACTAATTTTTTCAGGATGATATGAGCGATGACATTTGGAGTGACAGCGTGTCTCCAACGTGGTTTTGTGGTGACGGTGTCAAATATAGAGCAGTGCCAGGCTCCGTCTTAATTCACTGTGACACGATAAGGAGAGTGAAGATTATTCCAGGCCATAGCCTGAGACCAAGAAAAGTCTGACCAGCACTCATTAACTCACAAACACACCGTCACAAAACACACTGCGCCACGCTCCAGAAAACCTAGTGCAAAAAGGAATAAATGTCACTTCAAATATTGAAAAATGGCTGAGCATGGAAGTAATCGAAACAGTCAAACTAATATTTTTTTTAGAACACTTTAACAGCAACGTAAGGAAAAGTCACACCTGCCTATTTTCCCATGATGTTCTGCCATTCAAACAACATACAGTAAGCAGTTCCTGCTTGACTGGTTAGCTCACTATCAGCAAGGTAAACAGAAGTAAACGCAGTCAGACCACTCCTGTACTACTGCACATGATGCAGTATTTCATGTTTTTACTAATGAACAAGAGGAAACAAAATAAACTGTTGCTTAAAATACGAATAAATCCTCAAGTTTCTTTAAACTATCATAAAACAGACAAACAAAAGCACCTCATCAACACAATCTCTAAAATGCATAATTTTGTGATGCAGTAAATTTACTGAACATGACAACTGCACTTCTTCTGTCACACTGTCACTGTCCCAACAGTAAAGTAAGCCTTGTATCACTGCTCCCTTCAAATAAACTGCAGGACCAAATTAACCAATTACAATCATAGGACATCAACAACAGACAAGACAATAAACCTCCTTTTCTCTTCCTCCCTGGTCAAATTAAATTGTCAAGTTTTTTTTCATACAAGAAAGCTGGCAAAATCGCAGAAATCAATCATATTGACAAACCTGACAAACTCCATTTAGCTGGCAGGGTAAACAGAGTGCCGGGCCACGCGGTGTGGAGTGAAGCAGAGCGGAGAGCTGAGCGGCGAGGGAAGGAGAGAGAGGGGGAGAGAGAGGGAGAGCGAGGGAGAGAGAGAGGCAGGCGACGTAGAGGCACAGAGGCGAGCGAACGCGAGAGGAGGCTGAGTCGAGGCGCTGCTGTGCTGTGAAGTCTCCAGCCTTCCTCGGGATACAGACAGATTGCACGCGCAAGGTTGCTCCCCGGCTGACAAGATACAAAACTATCCAATCAACCACGCCCTTCTCCACCAATCACAACCAGCCCTCTAAACATAATCAATTCAAATGGGGCCACACAATGGGAAGCTACAGGCGAGGCTGCAGGTGAAACTGTCGCTTTGTGTGTGGGGGGGCCCCTTTAAAAAAAAAAAAAGAAACACACACGCACACACACACACACAGTTGACGGCTGTTAACCCTTTGACCCCTGCCGGGACTCCGGCCGTGCTATTTGAAACAATGGGAGCCTAAAGAAAAGAGGCCCTTTAATTAAACAACAGATAAGTAAACACAGCAGAAAGAAAGAAAAGTGGCCCTGCTATCAGCCCCTTTATTGTTCTGCTAAATGGAATTGTTTACAAAGCCTGAACAAAGACACAACTCATTTCACATGCTGAAAACAACAAATGCACAAACAGTTCTGTGTCTTTGTGGTGATTTGGAATTTATTCTTGCTTCGGAGTTTCTGCAGCCGAGACAAAACAGCCTGCATTTTTGTTGTCAAGTAAATTAATGTATTTATGAGAACAGTTTGTTTTACTGTGTTCTTTCAGTTAAAAAAAACAGCACGCAGTGAGTTGAAATATTCACAGACAGGTTTAGGCACACTGGTCATGGAATCAACCACAGCAGTAACTTTTTTTTTTTTCACAGTTTTAAACACTTATCCTACAATTTGGTCTCAGACAACCTAAAACCACTTACATTAATAGCTAACATTACAGCAGCTACCAGGCAATCCATCCAACTCCATCCCAATGAGAGCAATTAGCTGTCATGATATCATCACACTCTTTAACACCCGTGTGCACTCAGTAAGGAGCAGACAGGGGAGGAAAACAGGACCCTGCCACCTACTGGAGATCCGACTGAACTCACAGGAGTGAGACGAGGCAAGATTAAAAAGTCTGCCTCCTGTTAAAGGAGGCAGTTACACACTGTTTCTCTCTCAAAAGCCACAAATCTGCCTTTTACAAGTATTTACTTTTAATATTTCCTCAAGCAAAGTGTTTTTGTAATGCATTAAAAATCAGAAATAAAGAAAAGAAGATGTAAATCAGACCTACTTTTGGTAGCAGCAATAAAAAAATCAGGTTCACTAAATTGTACAGCCCACTTGAAGAATTAGAGGAAAGGCATAAGGCAAGATTAACACCTCACTTTGTTAATTATCGTGACAATAAACACAAAGCTGAATAACAGAGCTCTAAAACATAGCACATATCAACAGCTATAAAGCCTTGGCCAAGGATGAAGGAATGTTCATGGGATGGATTCCAGTCCGCAAACACACTGGTAAAATAAACAGAGCGCCTGCATAACAAGCCACCGCTCTCATCTGCTAATAACTAACAATGAGCTTTACTAAGCTGGCCTGACCTATATAAATTATTGACTGGGGCACCTCAAGTGTCAAAAGTGACAATGCCAATACATGTCATGGTGAATAATTAAGTAGAAGAAAAGGCGCTTTTATTTTCTATATTGACAGTCTGAAGGCATCACGCGAAAAGACAGCGACATCCTGGCTTGTGCTCACAACTGCGTGCACGCACAAACACACGCATGCACAAAGTGGTTTGGGCTACGGCCACACTCTTTTCCCCCGGCACTCTCCCTGGGGTGGCATGTCGGCGTATTCTCAATAAAACACCTTCTTAGCAGTAATAGGCCACTGTTCTCATTTCAACGCTCCCAAAGGCCTCATGATAAATTTAGCAGACACACAGTTCAAGCTTCTCCTCTCACACACTGTCTTTCTAATCCATTGCCTCTGTGCCTGCGCCATGTAAAATAATTACACATATGTGTCGATGTGATGCACACACTATATAGATTTTTTTTTTTTTTTTTTTCCCCAGCGCACAGAGAAACATCAATATCCCCGAGTCTTGAACTGGCGTCCCTTGTGATAGTTTACAGAGAGTACTGAGCGATTGTGTTCATGACAGAGTGGATGACATTATAAAATACTCCCATTTCCTGCTTGAGTTAAAGTGAAAGTATGAGTTAATGTCTGGTCTGGCCCGGGCTCTGCTGCGCTCTGCTCTGCTCCGAGATAACGACTCGGCTCCAATTACAAAGCCTTCCCAAAACACTAACACAGTGAGTGAATAAGCTGCACCGGCATGCCAACCAATGTCTTAGGCTGCTACTACGGAAAGAAAAAGAAAGAGGCTGAGAGGAAGTGGAGGAAAATACAAAACTATGCTCATTCCTTTTCTTGAAAGGCACTGGTGACCTGGACCATTGTCATGAGAAAACAAACAGAGTCTGTTTCCCTGAGTGGGTAAAGTAAATCACTGTTTACCGATGCAGGGAGTCAGCAGGGCAGGTGTGGGACCTATATTAATAACAGCTGCTCTATATAGTATTGCCAAGGAAACAAAAATACTTTTTTAGATCAACAAGAGTAGAAGAATGTGTGACATTAGTTTTACAGTGTTTCAAAAGTGTCGCTTTTTAAAGTCAAACAGACCCAGAGCGTTTAATTAGATAAATAAATCACACGACTTATCATGTATGCTTTAGAACTCAAGGACAACTGAGCACGAGTTTCTGAAGAGAAACGTGGGTCTGACTTGCTCGTATACATGGCAGTGGAGGAATCAGTTCGTCAGCTACAATATAACAGAACAAAAGTCATTTCTCTCTGCGCCGCAGTAACAAAATCAAGTCGTTTTTTATATTCAAAGAAGGTTTTACATACATAGTGTAATGTAATAAAAAGTACCTAAAACAGAGTTTTGCATATAAAATTTTAATTGCTGTATTCCATCTGCATTTAAACAATTGTTTACAAGTTTACCGAGTGGAGAAACGGACTTATTTTCATACAGTGGACTTTCATTTATTTGTTCTTTCTTTGACCTAAAAAGCCCACTTTAAATAAATCTCATTTTCACTTTTACAACACGCTGCTGAAGTCATCATGAGCACAAACTGTCTACTTCTGATACTTGAAATAAGTCATGTTTAGAATGTGTGAGGCTATCACCCAAAGCGAAGTGGAGTTACAGTAAGTCATGCCTGAGTCACTGTGTTCCTCCTGGTCTATTATATAGGGGTTTGGTTATTTACTTTTAATTTCAGCATTCAGTAACACAGTGTTTAGTCAGCACATGTGAACTCTGTCTTTGCAAAATATTTCCTGAGGTGATATGCCATCCAGTGTATAATGGAGCTTGTGTTTCAGCGTGCACCGTCTGGTGCGGTTTTCACTTAGTCAAAACAAGAACACTTTTAGGTTTGAACAGCTTCGATTTAGGGAGGCAGGGGAATTTCTTTCTCTCTTGTTTGGTGATTGATTCGTCTTTGATTTAAACCCGAAACTACATTCATACATAGAAATTTGGTACACAGTATTATACTAAGCAATAACAATGAATGTGGGGGTTGTGGAGGTAAAAATAACCTGGCTATACCTTTGATGTTTAATACAAACAAATGTCATAAGTCTGTGTTGGGGCGAACATTGTATTGTAATCTGCACACACTGTAACAAATGACTGGCAGGATTATTCTAAAAAACAGAAAAGAAAAAAGAAACATGTATGTGGGCAGCTCTTGTCATCACTGTCCAACAATTTAGTCATTGCACTGGATAAACAGCTTGTGCCACTTCATCCGTGACCATGCTTTACTACAAATCATTTGCATTTCTTCTGATGTAATTTTAGATCACAGAGCTTAGAGACGAGGCCAAAACTGTTCTTGTGGCAAAGAGTTTCATGTCACTCTTCAATAACTATCACAGTAAATGCCAAATCATTATTTCTTTCAAGTTTAAAGATCGATTTTTTTTTTTTTTTGTCTGGACACTGGAACCGAACAGTTGTTGTTTGTTGTAAATTTTGTAAAGGATGAAAGAAAATGAAAGTGACGCGAGAAGAGAAAACATATTTGTCCCTGATTTGTGATTCACTGCCAAAGTTGTTTTGCGTTGTTTTCCAACAACTTAAACAGTGTAAAAGATGTTTGTTTATAATTGTTTATTATAAATCATAATCAGCATCGTAATACACAGTAAAATCAAGTAAAACAAGAAAGCATTAATTCATGTGGTATATTGCAATAAATACAATTGTTGCAGTATAAAAATGTGGCACAATTGCAACAATTATCATTTCATTTCCCTACTTTACTATGTTCAATCTGTAAAGAAGAGATATATTTATATACCGTCATTTACATTGATTTCATCTGCATAAAAACTCATATTCTAGTCATTTTCTTCTATGTAGTTTTGACTTTTACAAATAGTTGAACATCACAAATACTGACAATTTCTTGAAATATCCTTTCTAATCATGAAAGGTTCTATTTATTGAACACAACACAACACAACACAAATACCAACACAAATACGAAATAGTACACCTTCCAACGTCATCTCATGGAAATTTCGCTCACGTGGACAAATTCCGCTTCTGTTCTTTTGCCAAGACGTTTCTAATGAAGGATCCACAATTTCTTTTGCCTTTAGGCAGGCGGCTTTAAAAAATCCTGGACTTTGCCACCAAAGACTGGCGTTAGCATGAAGGTTTTAAGACTTAGGTGATAAAAGTACAATGGTTAGCGTTAGAAAAAAAAAAACATGGGTTGGTTGAGCCCGGTTGAGTCATTTTTTTAATCACACCTTTGCTGACTTTTCCCCTGCTGTCTTTCCCTAACCCTAACAAAGTCCTCCCAGAAATCGGAAAGTGAACAGATTTCATTACTTTCGTACTTTCTGAAAGCGTCCGCTCCCTGCACAGAGCTGCTAAAGCTGTATTAAAGCGACAGCAGACAGTACATCCATCTGTTGTGAATCACTCTAAAGAACACATGCTTGACGTCAAGATACAGTGGCAGAGGATGACACAAAAATACAACACGTTTAAGGGGGGGGTGAATTTGGGTGCACATTTGAGCCAGGATGTGAGAGTGCTCGAAGGAAACATCAAGCTGCAAATGAAAAGTGGGTCCTGAGCATGTTAGGGTGTACTCACACTGGCAGTTTGTTCCGCGCCTGGGCGCGTTTCACACCTTCAGCGTGGATCGTTTGAGTAATGTGAGTAGAAGCGAGCCGCGCTCTGGCACCGAGCCTCAGCGCGGTTGGAAGAGGTGGGGCCACGGCACCGTTGGTCACGCACGCGTACGAGCATGGCGACCGTATGTGACGATGACATAAAATCACCGCGTCCTTCACTACACTCATGTCAAAACAATGGAAGCAGCTGAAAAAATCTCCGCCTGCAGGCAGCGCGGTTAATTGCGAATCGTCGCCTTGCATTCTCGAGAAACCTAGGTGTGTCACCGGACAGTATCTGAGCGAGATGGCACAGACTTCGCCATAAAATCATTACGATCATCCGGACGATTCCCGTGTTGTGGTCCATCATACCGAATCTGTTGAATCTTCTGATGACGTACACACGATGTACAAACGACGTGGTGACGTCTGTACAAGACCAATCGAGCCTCGGCCCGCAGTGATGTGAGCAGAGACGCGCCGGGGACTGGAACGGTGTGAAGTGGGCCTTGGTGTGAGTACGGCCTTAGAGTGGGTCCCAGTGCTGCGACTGGAGTCAGTTCAACAGTCATCATCTCCCAACACAGCAAACCCACCCCTGCCCCCTCCGCCCCAGTGCCTGTTTGGCTCCATGAACTGGGACAGATGACTTCATTCTGACTGGATTATCCCAAACCTGGTTCTAATCTATACAGTACACATAATACAGTCATTTTTACAATATGACAAGCAAAACAAGCACCAGAAGAGATGGCCTGATCCCGGGGTTCCATGTGAACGCTGACCTTGGTGTTGTGCAGATCATTCCTGACAGATTGTATCACCTCGAAGCAAAGCGCGTCAAATTGAGACTTCATTACAGCATCACCCTGAGACGTTTTACAAACACAAAGACGGGAACTCCTCCTGAGGACCGTGCACTCACATTTAGTGTTCGAGTCACTTTGGAGGATTACAGCAAAGCTAATCAGGAGGAAATATTCCTAAAATACTGATACTGGCAACAAAACATCCTGCGACCGGTTGTTCATAAGTAATCTGAATGGATTACAGTTACTGGATTTGATCAAGTCGGGAAACATAATGAAATTGGATTGCATCACATAATCCAATCTCAGTTTTGACCTGAGTGGTTTGAAACTCTTTGGCAGGACGAGGATACATATGATCCAATATAATGTACCTATTGGTCAATTAATCCTGTAGTACCACTGCAAATTTTTTTGCACTTGACTCATGATAAAAAATAAAGATAAAATAGACTTTAAGCTACCTCAGTACAGTAAAGTAAAAAAAAAAACAAAGACTATAACAGCTTTTTACACAGCAAACCCAAAAAAATATCATTTGAGTCGTGATTCATCAGGCTATATGAATTACAATGACATAATAATCAGATATGAATGAGTAAGGGAGCATAGTTATCCCCCACCGACGAAAAAAGAAGTTGGTGGGGGATGTGGCGTTGGCGTCCGTCCGTCTGTCCTCCTGTCCGGAGCCATATCTTCTACAGTTTCATCTGATTTGGATCGGAGTGGCCCACAACAGCATTCTCTTCTTTCATTTTGGTAATAATTTGGCATTTTATTAGAAAATCGATTTTGGGGCCTTGTCATAAATAAACTGTTGTAACAGTTCTTCATCCAGTCTACACTAAACTTTACATGTAGGTTAAAGGTCCCACCCTGAACACAACCGTGTGACAATAATGTATCTCAGTTATAACTCCACCTAAAAATGAGTAAAATGTTACATCTCAGCTCCAGATGATCAGATCTGTCTCAAATTTCACACGTATGATAAGAGTCCATGTCCATGTCTGAACACACAACACTTAATCTAAGTCACACCGCCACCTGCTGGTAATAGCAAGTCAGCATCGTGGCACTGACCTCATCTGATTCACGTGAAATTCGCGGGGTGCATTCTGCAGGTGACGTCCGGCGGCACGATAACGGAGAGACCCCTCGGCTGCTGGAGGTGCCAGTCTGTTGGCGAACTCTGGATTCATATGTGGGGTTTAGTAGCTTCTAAGTACTCTTACGTGGTAAATTCTTTACCCCAGGGGTCTCACTGGCCAAGGGGTTTTATTCAAATTCTTTCCTACGTTGTCAATTTTCATGAATATACTACTCATATTCTCATTGTTCAGTTTTTGATGCTGGTATCGCTATCTATGTTTGTCTTTGCTGTGGCTGCCATGAGTTTGACTCTTTACGAGTCACTAAAAGTGAGCGAGAGAATGGATGTTAGTGCCATTTTCCAAATCTAGCACTGTATTAATCATGGTTTTAAGTGGCTAACGATACTTAATTGCAAAGAGAAATGCCAAGTTGGATGTGGTTTTGGTAGGGAAAGAAAACTTATTATGTTTAATGATAAATGAGACACATTATGGAGTGTCAATGTAGAAAAAGGAAGAAGCATGAAAAACAGAAGGCACCAATTTGTATCTCTCCCAGTGTAGTCCCAGAAAGCCCAGTTTCTGCTAGTGGGATTGTTGCAGGAGAGAATTAATCTTAGCACCAGCTACCAAATCCTGGCCTACTACTCAGAGGCCACGACCTGTTAAGATGCTGTAATAAAAAGACTTAAAGCTACAGGAGCAAAATCAGAGGGGGGAAAAAAAAAAATCACAAGAATTTGTAATACACACCTTCCTCTGCTCTCTCCTTGCAATACATTATCGATAGACTAAATATGACATATAGGTGATATGATGGTGCTTCATGCTGCTATGGAAGGGTTTAGTCACTGTTCCAAACCACAGTCTGTGAAATCTGTACAATGATAAGTAATCCCAGCTTTCAATCACATATTTAACCCTTCACATGCCTGAAAACACCTGTGATGGGCCAAATCCACCCCGTCATGCAGCAGAATTTCTACAGCCTGGTAAAGAGGCTACAGTAGAAGTAAGAGCTGTTGTTCCTAAGGCAATTTGCTTACTACCCATCAAGCACAAGTGAGTCCTGTTGCCTTTTCTACTGATATTCAGTGTGATTTAGGTTCATGTCAGAGCGCTGTAATATTGCTTTGAAAAACACCATAAACGTAACATGTTAGTAAAACTTGAGATGTGCAGATTATACATCCATCTACTAGGGTACTAGAGGTGAGTGCTTCAAAACATGATCAATTTAGTTTTGAACAAGTTGTTTAAACAGAAGAAGCACCTCTGAAGCATGGACAGATTTCCGCTGCAGTGTAAAAGAACTATGGACACTTGTGATGGTGGATGTAAGTGGTTATGTAAACATCTGCTGTGAATTTTCTCCATGTTGCGGTGAACAACCTGTGGAGATTTTACTCTTAATAGACTGGTTAATCTTGGCAGGCTTTAAGCACTCGTTAAGTGAATCAATTAGGAACTGGCATTGCTTTGATTTGGTTGAGTGTTTTGGGAGTGCGCCATCACTTGTTCACATGTTAAGCACGTTTTTCTCTTTCTTGCATTTTCTTTGTACTTTTTCTTGTTCCATTCCGATTCAAATATGTGCAGAATATAAGGCAAATATAAGCACAGTGCTGCCCAGATGTCCCCTGTGTAAAGAGAATCCTTATCTTGCAGTGACTAACCGCGAACATTAATCCAGGCTTGTGCTCACTGTCGCCCCGCCAGTAGGCTCCCACTTTGGGCCACTGGCCGAGGGAGCAGCGGGGCCACCTCAAAACGCTGCCTCAGATCGGCCTGCAGCACTGGCGGAGCTCCAGCTGACAGGCTCCGGCCTAGTGCTCTAATGACTTACAGATTGGAGCGCTGTGGTATACATGTGTCAAGACAATGCCATGGGCCTACTGCAAAAACAGTAGGAGAGGGAGAGGGGGGGGGGGGCAGCGGCTTCTCCCCGTCCGGTCAGACAGAGGCTAGGCCCCTGGATTGTGTCACATCACGCTTTCCCCCAACAGACCGCAAATGAAGGATGTGAACAGCAAACGTGGGGAGGAGGGGCACTGAAGGGGCTCTCAAGAACTTAAAAGGCTTTCATCCTGTAAACTGAAAAGACATTATCTTTTGACCTGGAGATGCCCTCTGCGAGGCTGTACACCACGGTGTGAAAGAGGGAGAGAAAAAACAAAAAAGACAGAAAAAAAGGAGAAGCAAAAACACAGAATATGGATTGTGCCTTCAAATGGTAATAATATAGATAACAGACAATTGTCTGGTGGCACATTTTTAAACCAGATCAGTTTCTCTTTGGCGGAAAGAAAACAAGTCGTTCACCTTTGACATTGTGTCCCACCTTGTTTCATCAAAACGCGCCATGCAACATGCAATATATTTTACTAACATGCTGCCCACATTACATTTTGCTTCAACATACTAATTACATGTCATTAACGTAATTTTGAAGTAATAAAGAAATTACTCTTGTGTGAAAATGTAAATTTTTCACTGATAAATTATTTAGTTCTACCAAAAGATCCACCAACTCAATTTATCAGCTTGTTTTGACGACGAGACTATTAAACTTTTATGGTTACATTTAGCCAGTTTATGGAAAGATACCAGGGTTGATTTAATGCATAGAAGTCTGTAAACATGTGAAAATGACTCACCATGTATTGAATATTTAAACTGGACTCTGACCTTACTGTGACCCCGACTGAAACGCTGTCATTCTTAAACCCAAACATCTACAGGAGTCAATATGCAAACAAAAAAGTCCTGTGTTTTATGCATTCATCATCCACCTGTCGACTGAAGAAAGGCAAAAAAGTTGCACGCCAATGAGAAATTATGTTTCCTTGCAACAAAACCGAGGCAGAAAATATTGCATGTGGCATTTTGTTTATAACAAAACACAACAACGTTTGCAATTTAGTTGATATCGACATAACTTTGTAAGACAGGGACGATAAAACATCAATATCTTGCTTATCATTATGCAAAATCATCTTTTTTTTATTGCTCCCTTAACTTAATACTTCTGCGCTGACACATGTAAACCAACCTTAAATTTAAGTTCTACCTGTTTCGTGTGTCTTTGCTTTCCTACATGGCACAACCTGCCACTTCTCCGCCGGATCAATGAGCCGTGCACATTCTAATCACCGTAGACAAAACGCAGGCAGAAAACAGGCTGTCATTCAAGCTGGGTTCACACACGGAGCCGATGCTGGCTGCTGGCCATGCCTCACACTGTACTATTGACATGAATAATGAAGGCCAATCTCAGGCACAAACCTGGATCACAAAAAAAGCATAATCTGGGCAAAACACTGATAGCACTGACACCATGTTGACACAACATCTTTAACCCAGCTGAATGCCACATAATCCCCTGTAGGAGACTGACGCCTACCTAGGATCCCTTGCAACGTGGCGTAGTTAACCAGCCGAGCTCGTGAGCCACGCCACGAACGAGCTTCGTTTTCCCCTCCCCCTACCTTGGTGCTGGTGGACTATCAGCGAGGGTCCAACAGTGTTGTTCCTAATTACCTATTTCTCCACTCCTGATCCTGCGGCTGGCATAATTAGTTACCTGGGGCTGCAATCCAATTTGAAGTGATGACAAGAAAGTGATCCATGAAAAAGTAATAAGTTAAATCCAATTTCAGCCTGCCTCTAATTAAATGCACATGGAACTAATGAGTCAAACCCTACCATTTCACTGATAATGGTAATTAGCGGGGTGGGAGTTGCCGGCTCTCGTCGTCGTGCCACTGTAGGTGTGAAGCGCAAAAGGTAAAAGCAGCATGGATTCTTTTAATTACACGTGTCATTCTGTCAATGTAATTTACTGGCTTTTTGACCAGTCAAGTATGTTTAGCTGCTTCCCAGCCTGTGAAGCAGCTGTTTGTATATCCACTCTGATTAAAGCGCCTCTAGCCGCTGAGTATACAGCAGAGGCATCTTCATCCAGAGGCTGGGGGGGTGGTGTAAGGGTGAGGGGCTGCTGGGAGGGGGGCACCCCGTTAGATATAAAACCAAAGAGCCATTTAATGCTGATCAAGGATTGTGAGGCTTGTTGGACTCATATTCTTTCCCCTCACTACTCTATGCAGGTCATTTTTTTTTTTCAGATGTTTCGTACATATAGCATGCTTCATTATTTTTGACTTGAATGAGAATGAATTGAAAAGTGAGTTACATCTCCAAATGAGTGAAAGTCTCTCCGCACATCTCCTTGTGCCTAATGGGAAGACCGCTGAGATGAATGGAGCCTCGTCCGCAGATCAGGTGCTTTTATGGGGTGTCAGCTTTCTACATAGCCTCATAATTGTTGGATCATGTCTTTTGATGACCCAGTCCAGCTCAACAGAGAATCATTATCCAGGCTGTATGATGGAGATAGTGAATGTTCTGTGTTAAGGGGGCTCCTCTAAGCATCGGTTTATTCTTAAAAGAGGAAGTGAGGTGAGGCTCAGACAGTTACCCTCTGGTGTTCGACAAAAAGTGTGAGAAAAGACGTTGTGAGAAAAGAGCAAGGAACAAGAGAGTTCGCATCGAAAAAAGACATATGTGGGGGGGGGAGAAAAAAAAAATAAAAACAAATGCAATACATGTTCACACAGAACGACACACTGATGTTTATGTATGAAGGGTGGGCTGTGTGTATGCGGTTCAGTCTGTGTTTAATTAGCAGAATATGTAATTCAGAGATAAACAAACACTTGTCTGGACCTGTGGCTTTTCCATAATGGCAGTTTCAAACCAGTAAAACGTAACATACAACATTAGAGAGCAGGCAATTTATGGTGTTAGTTAGATACTACAGCAAGCCCTTGCTCTCTTCACAAGAACCGGGCAAGAGAGGGGCGGGGAGGGGAAGGAGGGGGAGAAAGGGCCCGACTCTCTTTTCAATAGCTGAGTGACAGCTTGGCCAAGCTCTCTGTATACATTAATAAATTAGAATTTTAATTTTGTCTTTGTCTGCAGGAGATGGTCTAGTACTTCACTATGTACCAACAACTGGCAGTACGCTGGAATCTGCCGTTTTGGTCCCCTCTGTTGACCTCTGCAGCACAATTCCCTGCCAGGCTGTGGAAACTGTTTAGTTTGATCCTTTCAACTTATTTGAATCCTGACAAATATGCACACAACTGAAAGGTCATCACAGTCATATTTCATCCTCTGGAGCTATTCCGAAGACATCTGCACAACAAAGAGGCTTTTTCACAACCTGACATTAGACCTAGCTGCTACAATAGCTCATTAAAAAGGGCCCCCAATGGGATAGTAAGGGTATTAAATATTATATATATATACACACATACAGAACAGGGCCTCTGTATTAATTACCAAATATGCCCCGAAGTCGTTTGCAATTTCACACTGAAACAAACAACCTCTCCTTGTTCAAACAAAGATACACATCTCTGAGGCAGCACATACGCGTGATCTGAAATTAACGTAAATACTGCATCAGATATGTGGACGCTTTTCATATTAAAGCTGAACAAGATGAAACATATAAAAAGGGGGCATCACCATATGTAACTCCCCTGCTCCCTCTTACGTCGACTAAGGCCCACACTTTTTTCTGCCCATGTTTTCAGCCCTCCACCTGAAGCGTCCACACTTCCTGTGGGCTGCTCTACAGCACTCCCTGTTGCTCATGGTAGGGACCTGCCTCCTCTTTTCTTCTGCTGCCTGTGTGTGTGTGTGTGCAATTCAGTGATGAAAGGCAAATATGGAAAGTATGGAGCTTCCTCTGCAGCTCTCTCACTTCTCCCTTTCCTGTCCTGCTCTCTCCTTTCCATGCTACTCGACTCCAGGCTGGACGCCACATAAACTGATGCAGGAGGATGAGCTCATGTGATATAAACCGGCCACGGAGAGGCTTTTCTAACACTGTGACCTATATTTTTACTACAGCGGCCATTTCTGCTGCACAATGTCACAATTTCGAAGAAGCATCATTAGGTATGTGTGCTAAATCACACGTAATGCATGAGCTTACCGAACTGCAAATGTTGCACAGTCAATTTTAATTTCCTGTTTGTGAACTTGGCCTAGTGTGGTGCTTTCTCGCACACTGTGTTCTTGCGAAAGTTGCATAAGTTCACTTCTTTAAAAAAAAAAAAAAATGGCAACCACAAAATCAAATAAACAACAATCTGATGAACGTGTGCTAATGACTAAGTGGGTGCGTGAGATGACGACACTTAACGGTACCTGTAGGCTTTGCTGCTTGTCGCTGGCTTTGGGGGATTTGCGGCCAGTGTTTTGTTGAGACTGCAGTTGCTGTGACTGAGGTGTCTGCTGCTGCTGCTGAAGGAGGATCTGTCGAGCCACTTGGAGAGCCTGAAGACATAAAACATGAAAGGATTTTAAAACATAGTGAAAATACTGAACGCTGAAAATCCCTTGAGAACACTTTCAAGGCCATTATAAGGGCAGATGTATCCTTTTGCAACAATATTCCTTGGCCTTTTGAAGGATAACAAACAAACATCACGGTCTATCGTTTTAAAATCAGAGTGATAAATCCACGACTGGCATAAACACATGGGGAAGCAATGCTCACATGTTAGAATAATTTCACGGACAGAACGAGCAAACGTTGAGAAGGAATATTTGTCTGTTGATAAGTTGCAAACAAAACACAAATTGTCAAAGACACTAATCAGTGCTTTTGATCCTCCTTTAGTTCAGTCGAACTCCCTCCTAGAAAGCAAATAAAAGGCTTTATGGCTGCTTCAAATATCTGTTAGAGGACACGGCCTTCTCAGTGGAAAACAAAATACAGCGCAGTCACATGTTTATTGCTCCAGCTACTCCCTTTTCCCTCACGATAAATAATCAAACATGCCATCCAGAGCAAACAAAGCTGGAGAGAGCTGAGGAAAAAAAACACAGTGGTCTTGAAAACGGTCAGCGATACCAAGAAAAGCAAGTGATGTGTTTCCACAGTGAGCTGGCCAGCCTCACACCTCCACCAGTAAACCATCTGGGTAAATAACTGGCCTCATTCTTTCCATGTTCCTCCGACGATTGCTCCCAGCATTGAACAAACAGTCGAGGGTACATCCAGCTCATCTCATCTACATGGACAACGTATGTAACTCCCTCAGCTGATTATATGAGAAGTTTTGAAAGGTAAACGGCAATCATGGGAATGTGTTGCTTGTAAGACGGGGCACGAAGAACACGAGAGGAAAAAGTAAAACGCGTGTAAAAGTGAGTGAAACCTGGCGAAAGGAAGATATCAAATAGAACGGTATGCGAAAGGGTAAAGAGACAAAGTTTGAGATGTAATGCTGCCGCCTAAAAAATTGGACAACACTTCAAGATGTAAAGGGGAGAGACAGTAAGCATTTGGACAGAACAGCTGTATGATGGTCTGTGTGTGGGTGTATGTACTGACCCTCCCAAACACACGGCTGTTGGATGACATCATGAGGCATAAATATGACCACAAGCTACAAAGAGGCCACACTCCTGGCATTATACCACGCTTAAATTTATTGTACATGAATTCTCAGGCTTTCTGTCTGTCCTTGTCTTTTTCTCTGGGCTCTCGTGTAAAAGATAAATGGCGCCAGAGCATCATATCTCATTCTGCATGCCTAATTTTCTTCTGCTTTGAAATTTGTGGAAGGGGAAACCCCAATACTCATAAAGAAAGTGTATAAATTGAAACTAAGAACGATGTGAACAAGAATCACTCCCATGCACAAAGCAATATTTACATTTTTTTACATTTTAGTTTTTTTCTCTAGAAGAGCTGATAATCCAGACAACAAATACGGTAATAAGGATAAATTATACATGAATAAATGATCTTAAACAGCCAGGTGAGTTCTATTAAGTTTGACTATATTGTAGCCAAACTGTGAGGATTTTTGCTTATTTAAAATAGCAACAAGGTATTATGTTTTGCCCTGTGGTTTTGAATTAGTTTCCGCATTTTGAAATTCAAATTTATTTTAATAATAAATAAAATGACTTCATTCCAAATCAACAGGAAATAAACAACTAAATATCAACATATGTCAGCATGTTCTAACACCAAATCCCAATGTTTAAAAAATAAAAAGAGTACAAATGAAACCAAACACGCTTAAAAAAAATCTTCACTGGTAATGTAGTTTTGTTCTCATAAATGACTCCTGTTTTCAGCACCGTTCTACCATTTACTCAAAAAACTACACCGAATGAAATGCGGACGGTTTGTGCTGAAAGACAAAAGAGAGAAAAAAAAATGTGACAAAATCTTTCACAACGCCCAAGGCGTGGTATTACGGGCATATTGAAGAGTAAACAAAGTTTACTGTTTTCTTTTCCTCTGTAACTGATGACACATGCAGTGAAATGTGTGTCTGGGTTTACAGCCGAGGGTGTTGGAACAAAGAGAGTTGAGTCAACAGGATATGATAGGAAGTTTAGACAGTAATGGATGAAGAGATGCATTTCTGGGAAGCCTTCCTTTCACTGTCATCTTTATAATGAAAAGAAGAAAGCAGGTCTACTCAGTGATCACTGACAACACTTACATAAAGAGAAAAATGCAAAGTCTTAAAACGACACCAGACGAAGATTTCAATATTAACTTCAT
The DNA here is from genome assembly GCA_029823295.1 of Pseudamia nigra. Taxonomy (NCBI): domain Eukaryota; kingdom Metazoa; phylum Chordata; class Actinopteri; order Kurtiformes; family Apogonidae; genus Pseudamia; species Pseudamia nigra. Next base: position 1,495 of record JAQQAE010000030.1, on the reverse strand, counting down.
TTGGTCTCTGCTCTAGTATCAAGATCCAAAATAATGTCATCATATTTTTCAAGGTGAATCTGGTTTTAATGCACCCATTCACAAGATACATTACAGTAGACTGAATTTACAGACCTTAAATAATTTCAACCAGAGCGAGGATAAGTTGATTAGGTGTTGACTATCTGCTACTATTTTTACTTTTCTATATCTATTTTAATTTATATCGATAATTTTCCCTGAATCCCGCGTCTTAAAAGTGAACATCTATGTTATTTCCTTCTCTGTTGCAGTAATCTGAGTATCTATCAGCTGTGGACAGACCAGGACATTTGAGGATGTCATGCCACAAATTTCTGATACTAATGACGGAGGGTTTCTGCATGTTCCAAAAAGTAAAATTTAAGACTTAACACCTTAAAAACACACTATGAACTTTTTTTTGTTTGTCATAGACGTTTGCTGATGAACGGGCTGTTAATTTTTGAGATAACACCTGGTTTAATTAAATGTGCGACACCTGGTTATTTCGGCTCTTAGAGGTTTTATCAATATCAGGATTAGGGATCACCTCATCAACAGGATATCTTTGATGCAGGGTGAAACATACTGTTCATAGCTTAACAAAATCACATTAAAAATTAAGACATTGATGCAACTTTATAAACATACTCAACTTCATAATGTAATCTGTTTTAACACCATTTTTTTAGACTTTTAAAGGACAGTGATACTCTGAAATACTCCATAATTGTCTGTGTTGAGTGTATTTCGACTCAAATCATTCGAGGTTTTGTTTCGTAAACAGCTCAACAACACAGACCAGATCATTCGAACTGTAATGGAGTAGTTCAGTCATGTTTATCGGTAGTTTAAAGATGAGAAGTCATATGATCGCGTTCTGCATTAAATGAAACCGCAGAAATGAGCATAGCCTCCTAACAGTCATGTCTTTTTCAAATTATTCTTCCAATTAAAGGGGAGGTGATAATTATGTGATCCTGCACTTGAAAATGCAGTCTATGATCATCTTGACACAGGTAAATTAACTGAAATCACTCTGTTGCCTGACACACTGCTGCTGGCTAAATCATATTACGCCACCTAAAGGAATAGCAGATGAGAAACTGTTGTTGGTTTAAAAAAAACAAACAAAAAAAAAAAACCATAATGAGACAAAAAGCCACGAGGCCTGCTCTGTGCTGAGGAATGCTGCTGTCGTGTTTATATTTTAGAAAGGCCACTGAAGCTGGCATGCCTTCAAGAGGCTTAATGCTGGGCTAAAATAACCTATTGTGAACTGTCACTGTGATGTTTACACAGCACCCACTCCTCTTTTTCAGACATCGCTCTCCTCCTCCTCCTCTGGAATTTATCTTCTTTTGATCTCCCCATTCAAAGGTACTGGACGTATGGTAGGCATGCAAGTCTAAGAGCAGCTTCAGACAAATGTGATAAACTGAAAACTGATGACAGGCACAAGGCATTCGGAGCACAGAGAGAACAGCATGGTGGC
>JAQQAE010000029.1:0-52685 GCA_029823295.1 Pseudamia nigra | reverse complement strand
GACTGGAATTGAAATTTGGTTTGAAGACGTTTTGCTACTTATCCAGGAAGCGTCTTCAGTTCAGAACTGAAGACGCTTCCTGTTCAGGAGCTTCAGTTCTAGTTCAGAGTATGCGTTTACCTGCTGCATCAAACCTGTGAATCACAGGTTAGTCTCCTTCTTGAAACAAAATGTGTCTGCTCAGAACCCTTTCTAAGGGTGTAGGGGTGCAAATTTACATCAACTCCAACATCCAGGTAAAAACAAAAGAAAAATAATGCATTGGAGCTTTGTTTCTCCAATAGGAGAAACATGGAGTAAAATGAGACAAAAAACAAGAAAATGAACAAAATTAGAAGAACACTGAGCAGAATAAGGAACATGTACAGAAAGAGAAGCAGAATGGAGAAAAATGAACAAAATAATCTAAAAAGTGCTGAAATATGAACAAACTCAGAAGAATGGACAAAATAATTAAGATGCTGAAAAAAACAATCACGCAAGAGCAAAAATGAATGAAGAAATAAAAAAATAGCAAATACAAACCAAATCAATAAGCAAAATGATCATAGTAATTAAGAAAAGGCTAAAATCCCAACAAAAAGGCAATAATCTTGAATATGCAACCAAAATGAACAAAACAAGACACAAAATGAACGTAATAATTTAAAAAATGCTCTTAAAAAGTTTTTATTCATCATAATTATTTTTCTCAGTCACTTTTTGCATTGTTCTGACACTTAGACTTTGTAGGGCTGAATTAACATCATATTCACTGTGGAGAAGCACATGAATGTAGAAAATAAGATAGACTTTTGTAGAAGTTTATACTGAGGGAAATTCTTATTCTGGTAGTTTACAGGTATAAAGGGAGAGTAACTCAGAGTACTGCACAAATAAAAGTATTGTTATTTTGCAATTATGACTCAGATAGAAGTAGTAGAAGCAGATAAATAACTACTTGAGTAAAAGTTTTTAAAAAAGTGTGATGTAGTAACTTCATAATTTTGAATTTATAACCTAATGTGTCAGCTATGATGAATTCCAAACAATGTGAATATTGGTTCTAGTTATGTATTGCCTGTTGATAACTTTACATTGCTGTCCACATGTAGTGAAAAAGTCACATTAACTGTCATCAACAAAGTGACAGAGCCAAATTTAAAACACGACTTATTTTCAAACATGCAGAAGAAATAGTGTGCTGAAGATTTCCTTATTGCTAGTCAGTCGTATTTATGAACTTGTTTTGTTTCTGTTTGATTTAGTTGGTTGCTTTGTACATTTAGTTGGTTACATATTTGGTTATTCTGTTCATTTTGGTTAATTCACCAGTATTTTAACAATTTTTCTTCCTTTTGTTGGTTACTTTGTTGATTTGCTTGTCTTGTTAATTTTTGCTTGTGTAAATTTTTAAAAATGTATTTCATTTTTATAGAATTCCTTGCCTAACTTTTTTTTTTTTGCTCATTGTAGGTGATTTTATTGACCATGTTGCTTATTTTGTTCCTTTTTTTGTTATTAACTGACTATTTTCATCATTTTTGTTCTTTCTATTGGTCAGTTTGTTGATTCATTGTATTTCGGTCAATTTTAGTTCATGTACTTTGTTCATTTTTTCTCATTTTGTTGCTTGCTCTCTTTGTATTTGCTTATTGTATTAGTTTCAAAAATCTATTTTATGGATTATTTTCTTAATTTTTATTGGAACTGATTATTTTGATAACCTGTTTATTTGTAGTTTATTTTGTTCATTATTTGTGTATTTACTCAGTGGTTTGTTCATTTGGTGTAACAGTAAGCAGTATGCTGTAAAACAACTACTCTCAGAGGTACATGAAGAGTAAATGCACTTGAGTACTACCCACCTCTGCATACAATTACCAAACTTGAACAAATATGAGGTAATAAAAGGTAATACTGCATGTGGTACCTACATACTGTTGACAATTACTGTAAGTCACCTTTAGTCAAAAAAACTAAATGCAAAGTAAAGCACTGGAGAAAGAGATAAAACACTGTTACAGTTGAAGTTACTTTTTCATAAAAGGCATTTACATTTTCCCTTGCAGAAATGCCAACATATGGCGTGGCACCGAGGAGAGATGGGTTAGTATGGATTTGTTAAAATTATTGGGATTAGAAAATAGGTTACCATCACACAAACGTCACTCAAGACCCAAAAGACAACATGCGTCTCCTTTGTACCCAAACTTAGAAAAATAATAATTTTACTCTTTTAAAAAAAGATTAAATAAAAAAGTTACATTAAGGACAATAAGAAAAACAGTCAAGAAAATGAAGTGTGAGACTCAATAACAAAGGGTCCATCAGTAATTTTAGGTTCTGACTCTAAAAAACCTAAAGAAAGCTGAGTGCTGATTTCTACCACATGATGGCGCTCCACCTCCACCATGCCTCTTACATCAACCCTGGTTACTACTTTCATTTTTTGTGGAATTTTCATTTTACACTCAAATGTTGCTTCTTAAAAGACACATAGAATCTCTGGCATTATGAAAAGTATACGTATATGTTTTTAATTATTTATATGGTACTAAAAAATTAAAGTACATGCATTAGTAATGCCATAAATACACAAGGATCAACACAAACATATTTATGAAATGAACACAATAACCTAATGGAAGATAATGGTCAAACTGCACCACGTGCTCTCAATCTAACGTAAAACAGACGTGTACTCAATGAGAAGTGAAACTCAAACATGTATATCATACCACATACACTTGTACTTTGGTCAATACATGAAACTGAAATGCTATGCCAAAAGATGAATAATAAAAAAAGCTATATGTAGTTGAGACTGATATCAAATATAAAGCAGCTTTAATGATCAATATTTAGTGGTAATAAAAGCCTTGAAAATAAAGCTAAAAGCAGCACAATAATCAGTGTCTCAGAGTACCATAGATTTGTCGGCCTAGATCGTCTACATAACAAAATGACAAAATCACTAACCCCCTCGGACCATTTTTTTCCACTGCTATGGTTTTGGTGTCGGTTATATATGTAGATACATCTGGGTTCAAAAATATGGACAATATGCATTTTAAATACTGTCACACAAAATGTGATAACAATAAGAAAGGCACAACGAGGACTCCAGCAATGATAGTGAATCATAAGTGTATTTTAACTAACTACAACTTAAAAACAACATGTACACATACATGTACTGTGCCTCAGTAAAAGTAATTATTCCTATTATTCGTTTAACTCCTTTTACTACAAAGGAACTTGCTTGACACTAGTTATGTGTGTAACTTCATTTCTGAGGATACACTGACACTATTGTAATACAACTTCAGTCTATTTACAAAATTATTATAATCACCATGTTGAGCGTAATATTACACCCCATATCATTGTCTGTAAGTGTAGCCGGGAATATTAGTTATTCAGCATGTAAGATTAGCACCTTGGAGTGAAACTGAAAACTCATATGAGTACATTTGTGTGCGTAGTGCAGAACACACGCAATGGAGTACATACAGTATACTGCATGTATAGATACACACATAATCGTAGGCACGTATGCACACCCATGCACACTGGTAAGACCTGAGGGTAACACAGTATTAATAAAAACATCTGAAACTGAAATACATTTGTCTGAGTCAAAAATAATTATTTATCATTTAATACATATGAAATGGCCTAAAAGAAATTAGTGGCCATAAGTTTCATTATTACTTCTTAGGCACTTTTTTAAAAATAGAAATGTTAATTAATTTTTTCCTATTTTGATCCTGATGAGAAAGATGTTTATAGTGATGTTATACTGATGACAAAGTGGTTGAGCAGGTTTTTTCAATGGCATCTCCACATTTAAAATACTTCGTAATCAGCTTTATGGCCAAAAAAACCCTAATGAATCATGTTTAACTTCTAACCTCACTTAAATGCAGGGTTTTGATAAACCTTTTTAGCATCAAACATCATGGCGTTTGCCCCTGAGCTCATATCAAGGCACGATGAAATATAAAAATTTGGAAGTGGCTTCACTGTCACATGAAGGCTCCACGTTTTACGAGATAACTTTGCAGAATTCAGCATAGTTAAGCCACTAGGAGAGACAACAATCACCGACAGGCATTTACAAAGTCACAGAATTACAAATGAAAGACATGAACATGAAACTTTGACGTCTATAAAGCCTCAAAGTTGGGATTAGATCCTCGTTGGATGATTGCGTCGTGTTCATTCCTCCAAACTTTCTCACTACACCATAAACTGGGTGTAGCCCTCAGCACCTGTGACAATCACGTCCATCCAGATCCTCATAGCTTCAGGTGAGGGAGCAACCATGTAGTAAACCCTGTCATGAGTCTTTACACTGAAGGTCAGGGAGGGGTTTGGGCTCTGATATAGAAAAGGAAACATGGAGAGAAAAAGAGGAACACAGAGGATAGAAGATGAAGGCAGAAAAACAATGGCCATATAGTTTTAAACATTACTGTTTCATACATTTTTATACAAACAAGTACACACATACCTTATGTGCATTCTTCAAGTGATCATAGTACACTTCTTCAATAGCTTGAAAGTAGATGACTCCTTTCAGCTTGGCTTCATGTTTATCTGCATTCATGAAAATATACACATTGTGAATAAATTAACTACTTTAATACAAGTAATATTATAGTGCAGCAGTCTATGAGTGTGGCCTGTTTATGTTGTTTTTATTTTAAGTGATAAAAATAAATAAGCATTCGTGTAATCCTTGTGTATTTCTGTTTTTATATGATTATGCGGGGTCTTGTCCCACCTGCATAGTAGGAGAGTGTGCGTCGGTTGCGGTCAAAGACAAACCAGCGCTTCTTCCACGTTTTGATCTTGCCTCCCATCTTAACGAGGTAGCCTCTGCAGGTCTTCTCAGAGAGGGACAAGTGGAAGCATGTGTCCGCGCTGTGGCCCGCTGACTCGATGTGTGCACGCAAGTCGAAGTCATCCTTTCGCACTGGCAGGTAGCGAGTGAGGGGCCTCGACTGGAGCAAAAGAGTACAGAGAGCAGGAACTCAGGACTAACGTGGATTGGTAATTTTTCCTTTTATGTCCATTGAAGTCAAACAAGTCATACATATGTTTATCATGTAATAAATAGCTTAAATGTGGGACTCTTTCTTCTCTTGCCAATATCTGATGGTCCAGAAAACAGAACACATGCCGATGAATAAAGCTTATCTTGGGGTCTGTCAGAAGGAATGTGATTGAAACCATACAGAAGGGTGAAATATGCAGCAAGTGAAAGGAGCATTCCATTAAAAAGGAACATACGACAATTAGTCTCAATGAGGTAAAAGAGCAAGTGACAGGAAAATCAACAATACTGCCTTTGTGTTAAAATGCTGTATCCTGTATTACAGTTTCTTCATCTAAAAAACCCTTTGTGATAACCAGAGAACATTTGACAAAGAAATGGGTTTTTTTCCAGTGTTTTTGTTTTGCTGACCTGGGCCCTCTGTTTCTCTCGCAGTTTCACCTCACGGTCAATGAGTTTCTGTCGTCTACTCGTCTCCTCCTGAAGCCTTTTCTCCAGCTCCTCCCTTCGTTTCCTCTCCTCCTCGAGAGCCTGCTTACGCACTTCCATCTCTCGCTCCTGGGGAATATTCAAACCATTTAAAATGCTTTACCAAATGACACATGTATACCTAAACTATGTAGCGTTTAAAGTAGTAGTGCTGTAGTTTACCTTATGTTCGAGGAGGCGGTTCTTCTCTGCTTGAGCCTCTCGCAGTAGACGTTCCATCTCTTCGAGCTTGGCCATGTTTGAGGTGCTGGCACTGGATCACACAATCACAGATACCACACATAATTTGTATTAGAAAACAGGAAAATCTTTGTTCTGTACTTACATGGTGTAAAATACAACACAGGGCAAATTAATTATCATGTAGCGATGACAGAAATACAGTCTCTGACACATTAAATGCATTCTGTGTATGTACTTTTCTAGGTGTTACTTGGTCTTTTTTGAAGGATAATGAATGAATTTTACAAACATGCAAGAGAATAAAACAGCAGAAAAATAAAAACATGGGATAAATGTAAGTCTAAGGGTGATGATACAGCCGAGATGGCACAGCTTGACATCATGTTTTATAGGGTCTCCATGTCGGTGTCACTACCGTGGAAACAATACTGAGTTTTGGATTAATTCTACCACTGAGACTGCAGAGGAGATTAATTTAGTGCACATTTAGTGAAACTAAATGTGCAGAATTTAGTGAAACTAAATGTCAAATCGGGGTTAAGTATATCCAATGACTCCAATTTAGAACAGCAGTTTATCTCCAGGTTTCTCCGGCTGCACATGGTCCACACATGACATGCATTCTTCACTGACATCACAGGGATATGTACTGCAGCAGGCTGTTTTGAGACTTTATGCCTTTGTCATATTAAGCAATATTTCTTCTCTCTCTCATTTTCTAGCTCTTTTTTTCCTGCTTTTCTGCTCACACACTTGCACACACACAAACAAAGTCTTTCTAATGTGGAGCCAAATGGAAGTGGATATGCGCTGTTGAGATGTGATGATGTCATAACATTGTTAAGATGAATGGTACACATTAGTCTAAGCCTAAACAAATCAGGGATGGGGGGAAAGAGAGCTATAGCACATGCCCAGTAATGGAAAGAAAAGAAGAACTATGAGAGAATGTATGGAAACAATAAAAGGGGGAAAACGTAGGCAAAAGAAAAGACCTTCCCGCTCACTCTTATTTTTTCCACCAGCTTTTAGTCTGTCAGATTATAAAGCAATTGCTGAATTTTACAGTAAGGCTGATCACTTACTGTCATTCATCGTATTTTAATTTCAATACTGCAATCAGAATAAGTCATATGCATGTGCTTAGAATCCAGTTGCAATATATATAACATATTCCTCTTTCCCTTGTTGCTACTCAAAACAACATTTATTCAGCCTGATTTTAACCTTATTTTAACATACATCGATCTTTTCCCCCCTCTTCTATTTTTATACCCCTGCCCTTTTCTTACCTTGGATGATGAGAAGGAATAGCACTCATTTTCATTGTAGAGCAGCCCAGTTGTTTATTATATTAGATCTGAACTAAATGAGAAGAACTTTACAGCACCAATCACATTCTTCATCTGTGTAAACAAACTACTTGTTTATCCAGCACAGATCCAGATTCCACATTTGCTCCAATCCACTCTAAGCCGATACAACACAGTCCAAACGGAGCCATACTAAGGATCTGAAGATGCAGCCCATTCCAGGAAAACTTACAATGCAGAGCATTCAATCTGCAAATGGTTTGAAACCTAGCAAAACCTGTCTGCAGAAGCAAGACTATACCATTCAGTGACAGAAGAGAGGGGGAGGCAAACGCAGATTTAACCACTGTAACAGGGCAAAAAAGAAAGCAACCGCACACATGGTTTTACTCCGAATGGGGAGCGGGACCCCCTAATGTACCTCCACACTCATACTCGTTCAGTCAGTTCACTGGATCCTGCAGGGGTTGATTGTGAATCCACACGCACGCACACACTCATGTTGTCAGTCTTCCGTAACCTGACCCCTAAACACTAATCAAGAGTCTCCCCTTAACGCATGTAACACGCACAGTCCTACACATCCTATTCTCCAAGGAGGGACCACAAAAGGCGGGAAACCTTTCCTTTGTAAAACCACACACTTTTTGAATTAACTCTCTTTTCTTTTTTTGTTCCTCACCCCCATTCCCTTTTTTCCTGGTCCATGTTTCATATTATGAATACAAAAGGGACATTCTGCACTTATTTTCAATTTCTAGATTTTCCAAGTGTGATCTTAGACTTTTCTGTCATTTCCTCATCCATTGGTCTGTCATTTTAATTTGCTATGCAAATGAAATGATGAAAGGACAAGTCAGTTCTGTTTATTACCACAAACTTGGCACAGACAAAACAAACTAAACAGTGGCACAGGCTGTTGAGAAGTTTAAAGTTTCTGTTTCTATCACTGCTATTTCTGTAATATCCACAGAGTTTTTTTTTTCTTACACGGCCGCCTCAAACTGACCTGGACACGTTGTCCGGAGAACAAGCAGAGATGCTCGTTTCAATGGAGTCGTTACTATCCACACTCATTGTGTCAAAGGCTTGGTTGTCACGGTATCCAAAGCCATCGAGGTAGACGTTTGTCTGGGAAGCTGCTCGCAAGCCAGGCTGACCTGCAAACAGACAAAAAAACAATCCTGAACATGACTTTCATACAATACTTACTCTTGAACATTTGACTGCACATCTTATACCTGTCTGCGTCAAACACTCTGGGACAACAGTTTGCCCAGATGCTTTCAACTGTGGATCGCAATGCCCCGCCACTGTGAAACACACAAATGCCTCCAAACAGAAAATAAAACCGCAACCCCTTAACAGTTTGATTCCATTTGATTAAAAAGAACTGCATAAAACACAATACAGTGAAAGGAATACATGAGGCGAAGGTAGTTCAAAAATGTCTGAAAACAAAAGCAGAGTTCCTCGGAGCCAGAAGGAGAATTATGCCAGATTTTTGGAGAATCAACCTCTGGGTACAGGAAGAATGAAATCACATACACACAGACACAAATACACAACTTGATACCATCTGCCCATTTCAGCAGCCCCACCCATCTGATGAGCAAGATCAAGAGACTTAAGGGAGCGAGGGACCAGATATGTTTGCCCGAGCCCGGAAAACAGCAGCATTCTAACATCAAGAACCATAAAATCCTGCCCCAAATAATGTGAGAATACAGCACTTTTGTTAATGTTACACAGAGCAGTATGCATGGATAGTAAAACCTGCTTTATGCTTATGGATGATTCATGCAAAAATGAATAAAATATAATTAACAATTCCTCTTTAAATCATTGTGTTTAATTACAAGACGTGCATCATGTTTCCACCGAGCAGTGGACACATGGTACACATACGTATGAATGTTTTTTGACATAAAATGAATCATTTTACAGTAAAATCAGTCCCCACAAGAAAATGAGGGCGTGCCCCCTGTTGTGTTTTCCTGGATCGTACTGTCATTAGTTTATCTGTCTGTGAAGATAATGATGGAATGTGCAATAATTAGAGCAGGGCAGCCCTATTCCAGTAATGCTCAATAATGTGACAGAGAAATTAAATGCTGCCGTACACTGTTCAATTTTAGAAACGTGTGAACATGAAGGTACACTCTGCGACCGTTTCGGCTGCAAACACATGGAAATCTAATGTACACTGTGCGTTCCAATATCTGCATGTGACTGTGCCGTAGTTCACTGAACGAGTGATATCGGGCACCCCAAACCTTGACTTTCAATCAATACTCGGCAGAAATACTGCATTTTTCCACCTCTGCAGGTTTAACTTTCTTTTTTCCTGTTACCTTTCCCTCTTTGCTTTCAGAGCAACACCTGGTGCATCTGTTCTCTCTGTCACACATAGAGGCAGGCGTACATTTACATGCCTACACCTGCCTGTTTGTGCGGGAATGGTAAATTTTACCCAAATCTCACCTACTGGCTCCAGAATGTGATATTTATGAGATGTTTATTGCTTTCTTTGTTGTTTAATTTGCTGTTTCCTACTGCCGCACTATTGCTGTACAGGTGCAGTGGGAAAAAAACAGAGAAACTGCACAGTGATCAGATGGAAATGAAACATGTTTGAAACCCATCTGAGAACAATTTGAGGCTCTGACCGTTTGAGCCACGGGTGATGCACGCTCTCCGGACATGAATGATGGGGGCATGCATAGGTCTGTAATCAAGTCTGAAATTGCACAGTGTGACTGGCCTTAAGAGACAAATTGAGAGCCTCTTGATGTGAATAAAGTTTGGTGCACATAAATATAATCTTTATTTATATAAAGTATGTATACCTTTGTACAGACGTTGAGTTTCTTTGTTGGATAAGGACAAAATTCTTGGGAGGATGCTGCCACAGCTAGTACTCTGAACAAGGGGCTGATGGGACTACAAACAAGAAACAAAACTGTACTTTAGTGATTTAAAGAAGCATTGATTATACATGTATACACACAATAATATGTTTTACACCTGTATAAGAGATAAGAAGACAAAAGAGTGAAATTTGATGACCTGCATTGTCTCCTCTGTGGAATGTGTGAATATACATAAATATACCTTGGCAGGAAAGGTTCTTCCCAATGTTGCACATGTGAACTGGGGGGTAATTGTTGGTGTTTTCTTCCTGGGTAATGTATCACATAGGTGGGAGCCACATTCCTTCTCATACCTCTTCCTTTCCTCCAGTAAACGGAAATGCTGAATAAACACACAAACAACACGAGAGTGGGTATTAATGGTTAACCGATTAACTGTCATCATTATTCATTTTAATCAACAGTGAAACATCTAAACCAGAGGTGTCCAATCATTGCCACAAAGGGCCGAGAAACTGCACATTTTCTTTCCAACCAGTCTCTTCAGCAGCTGATTTCACTGAATTCCTTCCCACCGATTGCAGTTCAGTGAAAACACCTACTTTAGTGAGTGGCTGGAAAGAAAACCTGCAGTGTCTCAGCCCTTTGTGGCAATGATTGGACACCTCTGATCTAAACAGTCCGATCCATTAAGTTGTCATTTACAACAATGTGCTTGAGATTCAAATATAAAAATTTGTGCTTTGGTGTCATCTAGTGATATTCCAGACACAGCACACATTACCTGCGTGTGTCGATGATGGTGTTTTTTGATAGGAAGAGGAGGTGGGGGAGAGTCAGGGAGGGGAGAGGGGTCTCGATACGTCACCATGATCTCTGGCCAGTGCACAGAGGGTGTTTTGGGGAGGGGGTGGGGATTAACATTGGAGGAATCAGAGAAGGAAGAAGAGTGACAGTTGGCAGGTGAAGAAGAGGGACGGAGCTTTGGAAAGAAGAAAGAATCATGGTCAGAAAAATAAAACAGAGTGAGAGAAGGAGGGGAAGTAAGGGGAATAGCAACACTATCATACAAACACACTTATGATTTGTGGGTGTACTTGATAACACACATAGGGCCCTACTGCTACACACACCTCATCCTCCGTTGGTTTGGGGCTCTCATCATCAGGGGAGGGGTTTGCCTCGGAGTCAGGAGAGGCATTGGTGAAAGCGGGGGCAAGGGCGGGTTTAGGGTCTCCCCCAAGCTGTGAGTAAAGCTCATTGAGCTCACTGACTGTGACATATCCCTGAAAAGTGTCATGAGGAACACGGGGGAGAAACAAAGGGGTGAGGCATAGCACCAGGTGAGTCAGCCATATTAAGACATTATTTCAGTGAAGAGCAAACCTGAGATTTAGTTGTTAAAAAGAGGCAGATTTTGTTTGCAGTTTTAAAGCAAAAACAAGTCATTACTTGCAGCAGAATTACTTACCACAGTAGTGAAGTGAATAGAGCACACAACAAAGTTAACATTCTTACAAGGTTACGGTACTTAAGTGTTAATATATGTGACACTGAGCTGTGCATACAATTAATAACTGAACCCATTCCAACAACTTCCTCCCATCCTACATTGTTAAAAAAGATGCATAGATTTAAAAAAAATGTTATGAAAAAGAAAAATGCAATAATATAATTTCTGCAGACTGGTTGAACAAAGATGATACAGAAGGAACAGAAACACAACAAAGTACCTCAGCATTCTTGAGATAAAGAGAGGAAAGAAGGGACGAAATGGTGCACAAATTGACTGGAGGAAGAGAAATTGTGGCAGATGTGGTTTCAAGCCAATGATCATTAAATGACTGACACACATCAGCCAGGGAGGCTGTGTCCTAGCAAGCAGAAAAGAAAACCCCAGCAATTAAAAAAGGTCTGTCTACTTCAGGCGTCTGAAAGAAGAGGACAGTTCTTGTTTTCTTATCGGACCGCTGTCCATCACACTCACCTCCCTCAGAGAGAAATTACGGCCACCAGTGAGGTCTGCATACTTTCTTTCCAATGTGGCAAGGTTCTCTTTTTCCTAACAAAGAGAACAATAAGTCAAGAACACATTCTACTAAAACATCTTCTTGACCTGTGATTTTCTGGTGATTTATGTACAAAAACTACATGCATTGTGCAGTCATAAGAGTTGATGCAAACACAAACATGCCCATACCCTTTGAAGCATTGATTCAAGATTGCTCCTCTCTTTCAAGAAGCTCTCCTTCTCTCGCTGAGCCTGCTGGGTAATCTGCGTTGCCTGCTTCTTCAAAGTTAATAGTCGCTCCTGTAGAAAAAGGAATATTTTTATTTGGGGTAAATGAAGAACTAAAAATGCCTTAAGATGCTTTTAAACCGGAACTTTATACCACACAAAAGATCCAAGTAAAGTCTGGTCAACTCTAGAACCCTAAATATAAGCAAATTGTGCAAAATGTGTATATTTTGGATTTTAAAAGACTTCAGGGTATTAGTATTATCACAAAAAAAGGAAATTGCTATCATTTTTGACAATATTTTACAAACAAATATCCATTAACCTTGCGTGTGACAGTGCTTCGCTGGTAATCTGCAATCTCCCGCAGAAGCTCTTGTGTTTTTGTCTCCTTCTCCTCATCCTGCCTGCTTTCTCTCTCCAGCTGCTGGAACTCAAGGTCCTCAAATCGTTTTGTCTCTGTCTCAAGCACCTCACAGTCCTTAAGGAATTTACATAAAATGAGGTCAAATTAAAAACAGTAAAAAAACAAAAGTTCAACCATTGTGTCAAGGGAGCAAACAGCAGACATCAGATGTAAACCAAAGCAACTGTTCAAGCCCCGAGGACTGAGACTCACAAATTAATGCCACTTAAATACATGCAAAACGTCACTTTGATAAATGTTTAGCTGATCACTCTACAAGGCAAATAATTTATATCAAATGGAACATTTGATGGAACAAACATCATGCATGTTTTCGCAAACAACCTGACACACAGAAACCAAAAGCTCTATTCCAACTCAGACCGCCCCTGTAAGCGAAACCAGGTAGTATTTTTACTTCCCGTCATACACCGAGACAGACAAGAAAACAAGACATATAGATCCTCTATATTTTGCAGACGCAGATCACAACACCATGCATAATCACTATCTACATAAACATGCAATATGTTAAATAAGCATTCCCCAAAATAAACATCAATTACAAAATGTGTTACGTGGGTAAATGTTGTAAACTGTGCCATACACACTATGAATGCTTAGACATGTATATCCCCAAGACAGAATAATTCATTCTTAATGCTTTACTCTTATATGTAATACAGATGTTTTACAGGTTTGACACTTCTAATGAAACAGAGAGTTGTGCAGACAGAGATGGAGGATGTTAGACAACAAGTTAAACAAGGAAAGGAGGGATGAACATGAACAACATAAACATCAAAGGCAGCCATGGAAGAGTTAGCTCAGGAAACACAATTTATGTTTTTTTTAAATGCATGTGCACATCACCATTAATGTATGAATCATGTCGTCACCTTTTCACAACTCCATACTCCAAATTAATAAGGATTTGACTGGATGTGTACTGATATGTGGTTATACTGTAGTGTTTGTGTCTGTGGTGCCTGCAACACTGTTGCCTTTCCCAGTCCTTTGATTAGTTGTGTGTGGTTTAAGCTTTAATTTGTGTGTGGTTTGTGCTTTAATTTGTAAATTTACAAATGTAAAATGTACGTTTTTGAGTGCATGCCATGTGTGGAAAGTGTGAGTGTGTTGTGTACTGACCCTGGCTAGCTGCTCCTGCAGGGGTTCCTTGGTAGCTTCAGGGCAGCTGTCCAGCTGGGAGCGCTGCTCACACACAATCTGAGCCAACCTCTCTACTCTGTCCCTTTCTGCCTGCAGCAACTCGCATGCCTGACACACACACACACACACACACACACACACACACATACGCACAAACAGGCATATACGCATACACATATGCGCATATATGTCCACACGAACACACATATGTACACATTTTTATGTGTACATATTAACAATGACACACACAAACACATACAGGACAGAGAGATGATGGCAGCGTTAGTGGGACTGGGGAGTCACTGTTAGTCACTACTGCGACCAGGTCAGCGGGATTAGATTACTGGGATGGGAGGGAAGGAGGGAAAGCTGCTGAAATGTATTGTTGGATTAAAAAGAAATTAAGGCAGGAGGATGGTGAGAGAAGGGTCAATGTTTTCAGTCTCATGCCCTTTTTGGTTAAAAAAGGCAGTGGAATAGATTGATGGCAGAAATGAGAGGGGCAAGAATGCTCAGGAGAGGGTTAACTAGGACAAAGGTTAATGTTTCTCCCTAAAAAATACTACACAATACACAGACAAACTCTGTGATCACTAAACTTCAACCACCCCTCGACATAAATTTCAAGGTTGAGAGGCAGTCTTATTCAGTCATTCTGTCCCTATGTTCCAGTCAGTTGGGTGGTGGTATTTTCTCTTATCCAGTGTCTGCCAGAACAGGGGTGTTCATAGTATTTGTGTACACAGGCCAAACTCAGAGCCAGAAGACGCCAATGCAGAATTAATATATGTGCACACAACGTGCACAAAACAAATTCCTTGCTTTTGCCCTCCTACACTTCCAATCTATCAGTGAGATCATATACAGATACAAATAACCACACCCACAGGTCTCTCACTGCAGTGTTTGTAAAGTATGATCATTTGGTGACAACTATACCCCAGCAGCGTTAACAGATATATATTTGGAGCAGATACAGCATGAGAAGGATTAACACCTTCAACTGTGTCATATGACCCATGCGTCTCTGAGGCGCATATGTTTTCTCAATCACACAGCAGTATAAACTTACCAAAGGAAACTGACTGGTTTGTGTGGTGTACATAGTTTTTGATTTTAAAAAAGCCCATTTTTCCATTAATTATATTAAAATTATTCAAAAGATGCAACCCCAGTCTTCAAATGTTCAGTGTCACATACCATTAGAGGCAAAAAGAATCTTAAGTATCACTTAAGATTCTCTCTCATAATTGTATAATTAAGAGTAAAATGTTAAATACCTTTTCTTTTTCCTGCTGGGACTTGGTCTCTAGGTCAGTCATCTTCTTGTGAAGTGATTCAAGAGCATCTTTTTCCTGCTGAAGAGCTGCTGCCTCTGACTCCTGTTCAGCGTCCACTAGCGCTCGCTCAACCTCCACCTTGAATAAATTCACAGCGATGTCTAAGATATTTCTAGCGCTCCTGGCTGTGTGATTTTCTTTACTATTTAATCATTTTGAATCAGATTTTCTTTCATCTATTGCTTTGTGTTATGAAAACGGCAAATTCAAATCATGCATTAACTTCTTTTCTCTTTAATGTCCCTTTACTTGAAATGTACATGCAAAATATGTCATGAATTACTGAATGACCTGTCAAGAACACCATATCGCTGTCTTTACCTCTCTGGAAGATTCTTCTATTTGGTTGTCTAGTTCTTTGATCTTTTGCTCGAGCTCCTCCATGTTGTTTAGCACTTGGATCCTCTCCTCTTCCACAAGCCTGACTTCCTCCTCTGAGGGCCGTACATCCTGTCCCCGCAGACGAGCTACATCATCCAGAGCCTAGTAAGGTCATCAACACAGCCACACATTAAACCGCAGTTCTGGTGTAATTACGGACACTATTTTCCTCAGTGGCAATAATTAAATGTAGCAATAACAATTACTTGCGTTATCAGATCACTAATGCAATGACCTCGAAAGAGTCTGTCAAGAGATTTATTCTTATATGTGATTAAATAACAGCTATATGGTGCAGTGGTCACTGTGCCTGTCACAAGATTTATTGTCTTTGGTCAGTTCTTACTCTGGACACTGGAAATATTTACTTCCAGTGAGACACAAATGAGACAAGTGGACATGAAAAGACATCAACACCAGCTGCCAATTCTATATGTTAACATATGGCCTGGCCTGGTCTAATCTAATAAACAGGCTGTAAATATCTTGCCTCTCTCTGTATGTGTGTAAGATGTGCATGTCAGCATTTTCAGGATGGCAGAAGACTTGGTTTCTCATTTGTGATTTTCTTTTTTTTATTTCTGCCAATTAGATCACCCTAAAACCTCCAAAACCCAGACTTTTAAATGATAGTGCTTTGTGATTATGTATTTGTACAGTTTAATTCATTGTGCAGCCCAAGTCTTTTTCTGATTAATCTTTCAAGGAGCTGACCAAAGCTCAAGATGATACTTTTTAAGGTTTTAAGTATTTGTCATACCAAAGATGTATAGCAACCTGTCCCCTACCTCATTGGTTCTCTGTGTGCGTGGAGAAGGTGAGGGGGCAAAGCTTCGTAGACTGACAGCAGGTGATTCTGCTCTGTTATCTCGGGTACCACTACTGCGCCTCTGTCGTACCTGTGGATCATCATCAAAGTAACAATTTTCCGACCCAGGGGAGGTCAAGTGTCCATTTCCTGTTATTCCATTCACAGCTGAAGAATCAGAAAACACAGATGGTGTATCATCCTCGTCATCATTTAGTTGGAGTTTCTCAAGCTCCTGGTTGATCTTTTGTAAGTCCGCCACAGCAGAAGTAGGACTTGTAGCTGTGCCACCTTCATCCCTCTCAGACCGGCCCAGCTCCGAACACAGAGACAGGATCGTCTCTAGCCGCTGTCGCTCCTGTTACAAGCACATATGCAAGTTACAAAATACACACTTTCACATTTATATTTTTACCTAAATTAAGCAATTAAAATAATCTGAGACAATCAAACGTATACAGAAGAAATTGAACCATTCATTACAATATTTTTTCAATTGGTCAAAGTAAATACAAAATGAGAATATTCTAAAATGCTCTGTTTGAGAAAGAAGGAGTTAACATCAACCTTCTAGTGCTCACATTACCTGTGGCAGCATTGAAGAAGTTAATCCCTCTCGTCAAAATGTCCTAGTGTGTAGTCTGTTTTGGTGTATAATATATACAATACAGAGATAATATTTCTATCTGCTGAAAATCACTGGAACTTCTTGCCAATGTTCTGCCTTCTCTGTAAAACAGCTACAAGGGGGACGAACTAGAGTCAGAACACAAGCTCACAGATCAGCAGTGAGTCCTTTGAAGGGGGCGGGGGAGCTGGACATGCAACGGGGGGACAGTGGCAAGTACAGAAGCAAAGAGGGAAAGAAAGGTTATGCAGCAGTACAGGGAGGCTAATAAGAAAGTGGACAGCTGTCAACTGTGATCGGAAGTATGCACAAGAACAAACCATGACATCAAACACTGGAATGTGCATGTGTGCATACCCACTAGGGAAACAAGAGACTTTCCAGGAATCATCTCTAGGAAAGGTTCAGGAATGAAAGATTAAAAACAGAACTATAGTATTATGCATATCCAGCATTGGTTGTTTTTAACACATTAGTGAAATGTAATTTATTCCAATCAAAAGATGTCAACCAGAGCAAGTATTTATTACATGTAGGAATGTATAATAAAATGTATGCATTAATCAGTAGCATGCCAGGTGAACCAGTAGCTGTAGCAAAACAAGGCAGTGTCAGTTTGTCACCAGTTATTCTAATAGACACAAGCCTGTGTGGAGCCCTTATAGTAATCAGCTGTCAACTAGAGAGAGAAAGAGAGAGAGCAAGAGAGAGGGAGAGAGAGAGGGAGAGAGAGAGAGGGGCAGAGACAGGGAGGAGTGAAAGAAAACAGAAAGCATAGGACTAATCTCGGAAATAAAAGTGATACAAGCTGAGGTGCAGTGCAGGCATACTGATGCATTTTATTCTCTATCTTATTCTTTTTATATGTCTCTGATAATCAGTATATAATCAGTGTCTGTGGATGGAATAAACCCAGGATGAACTATGCTTCATTTTTTTTAAAATCCATGTTTTGCATCATAATGGAATGACAGACTGTATTGTATGTAGCTGATTTGTGTTTATCTTCTTTTCCTTGCCTGTAACATTGTAAACCGGGCTGTTCTATGCAGACTTCACATTTTGAAGTGAAAAGAATGCATTGTTTTTGTTGTACCACTAGAGGGCAGAGTGTGTTCAGAAAATTGAGAGGTACTTCAAGTGACCTTGAGCTTTCAGACAGATGTTGTATGCTGCCTCCCTACAAAGTCTAATGCTAGTGCCCATCTTCTCTCTAAAATCATGGTAATATCATTCAGAAAGTGAAGCATGTTAATAAAATGATTACAATTGCAACTAATTATACATCTTAAGTTAGTGCAAGATTAGGCCAGTTTGGTTACTTCACTGAATATAAATGAAATCAAGGCCAAAGAATAATATCAAATAGTAGAAATTAACTCGAAAATATAATGAAAAAAAAAAAACAAAAAAAAAAACATTTCATGTTAATAATGAAACGTTGTGCTGAGTGGTTCTCTAATTAAACAAACAAAAAAAAAACAACACATTTCCCTATACTCCTTGTAAGCTTGTATTCACATTTCAAATGAATCCAAAATGTGTGGGCTCACTGAAAGCCACCTTGTAGCTTGTTAAATGCAACTTGGCTTGTACAGAATCCAAAAAAATATTTCTCACATTTCCAGTCATACTCCAGCTGAATATGACAATGTGAAAGAGAGAGACAGAGAGAGAGAGAGAGAGCGAGAGAGAGAGAAACATGAATTTAGAATACTGGTGGAACTATGAGTCCAGTAGTCATTATATGTGGACCATGTGTGTGTTTATCCACCTGCTACATTATAACTCTGCTCTCTAATCATCTGGGTTTCACTAGCCCACATCTGACTTATGGGTTCTGTGGCTCTTCAGTGATCCGAACCACACTGGGCAGACCTCCAAATGACTGACATACACACACACCACACAACACAAACAAACACACACACACACGCACACCCACACCGACACACACATAGTCCAAAGCAGGGGTTAAGAATAGTTCTGTTAGTATTGGCATGTTGCCAGAGGCATCTGTCTAGTGGTGAACCTCACTCTATGTGTGTGTACGTGCTAAGCTCCCTGGGAGAGTATGTTTGATATGACAAAGAGCAGGTTAATGTAAAAAAGGCATCCAATCTCTTGTTAGGATTTGTGTTTACAGGATGTGTATGTGCTCTGAGTATAAAATATACAACACAATTAATGTACAACAGCTTCATAATAACAAATGAGCACGGTTCTGAAATTAACTAAAATTAATCTTGGTTTGCTTAGGATCTATGATGTGTTCCGTATCAGTGCACTTATTTTAAATGCAAAAAAGGGAACTTAAACAGAATTCTACAGCAGCCATACTGATGATGTTCCCTGCTCTACAAATGTGCCCGCATTAAGTTTTTCTTTACCGACCTCATGACATATTCAAAAGGATGCCAAATAATTAGAGCTATCAGTTGGCAAACATATTAGTTGGTTGATCATTACTGTTTAACCTGTAATGCCTCCCACATCCAAAATTCTATCTAAATATCTAATGTGTAATTTTTGTCCAGCAGCAGAAAAATAAAAATGGAGAGTGAATGATGTCAACAGTGTATTTTGGCCAACTTTACATTTTATATGTATAGCAAAACTTAATTAAGATTGTTACATATTGCTTTCTATGTATTGAGAAGAAAAAAAAACAGTACGGTAATTTGTAGTTGTAACATGTCTGTAACATGTCTTGTTCATAACATATCACATGGTTTGTGACTTCATCTCTTCCTGTGTTTATTTGATTTTACAAAAACCATGTAATTCCCCTACTATATCTAACAAACAGCCCAGAGCTAATTGATACAACTATTGATGAAGGCTTTAATGCCTGAAATGCAAAGGTGTTTGTGCTCTGACTATATATGAAAAACTTGAAGGCATCTGAGTTCAGATTCCTTCAAATTTATGTTGATTGACTAAAATTTGTGATCACATTCAGACTCACCAGTCTCTCCACCTCCTGTTCACGGAGTCTCTCCTCTTTTTGGCGTTGGTGGTAGTCCGTCAGTTCCTCCTTTCCACTGAGCGAGCTGATACTCCCCCTTCTTTCCCTGAAGCCTCCTGGTGGTGTTATTCCTGCTTTTCCAAATGACTGCCTTCTCTCTCCTAACCCCGTCCCTGGCTCTAGTCCTGCTTTTCCAAATGAAGATCTCCTCTCTCCAAGCCCAAACCCTGGAGGACTAGTGAGTTCCACACCTACTCCATGCCTCTCCCTTTCACCCAATGATACTTCCATTCCTGGGGAGACTCCAAAGCTTGTGAGTCTTTCCTGGTCTGGAGGGCTGGAGTTAGCAGAGCTTGTGGAGCTAGTGGAAGTTAGGCTGAGCTTTTTGGCTACACGAGGGGAAGACGAACCACCTGACCTGGATGGAATAGTCACATCTGGTGGGGCAGTTGGAAAAATGGTAGCAGTGGGGGATGAGCTTTTGGGGGATGATAAGGAGATGGACACAACACCTTCTCCCTGATTTGTAATGTGGGTTTGATTCCTGTTGGACGAATGCTGGATATTAAGGTTATTAGAGTTGTGGTTAAAGTCAGTATTAGCATTCTGGCTGCTGTTGTTGTAATGGTCCTTGCTAAGTTTGTAACCTCCAGCAATATCAGACCGCCGTGAGGACAGCGTTGACAAGGTTAGTGCTCCATTGTTGTCACGGGGCAATGGGGAAGGGCACAGACGTGGCAATGAGCGGCTGTGCCCTCCTGTTGTCATTGCGCTCAATGAGCCGGCCGAGTACTTTCTGGTTCGCTGATCTTGGCTCCCATAGCTGCGGCGTCCAAGTCGAGGACTTGAGGGCATGCTGACTGCGCCTCCTGATGATGGAGTACGTGATGAGGAGGAGGGAGGGAGTGTGAGAAGTAAGCTATCACTACCAGCAACAGAATTAGATGAACCACCGCCATTCCAAGTGGACAATAAAGGGGAAGACCCTGGGGTGTGCAGTCGTCGGTTATCACTAATGCCAAGGAGTAAATTATCCTGGGTGCGGCTGGCCGAAGATCGGGAGGCGAGAGAAGTAGAATGGTCAGATCGTCGGGCGGGAGAAAGAGGAGCAGTTTTGAGTGACACTGGCGGCCGGTCTGAGCCATAGAAACGTCTGGCCTGTTCTTGATAAGCTAATGAGGATGAGACTGAGGTTGTGACAGGTGTAGTCGGAGGAGACTGGTATGAAGAAAGAAAAAAATGGCAAAAGAAAATACATGAACATGATGTTATATAATGACATCTAACATATACACATCAACAAACACGGAGAAAAAAAATCAAAATGAAAACTAGTGTATGCAGTGAAGACCATAAAAATGGTTAAACAATGAGTTTAATCTCCTCATTTCAGATTTGTCATGGTAATTTAAATGACTTTTTAATCAGGTTTGTTTATTTAAAGACTATTAACAGAAATCTACCTTGTCTGCTTGGGATGACATGGTGCTCAGATACTATGTGAATATCAATATTTACACTTGATTATTATTGATTGACTCATCCAGGGTGTACCCTGCCTTCGCTGAAGTCAGCTGGGATAGGCTCCAGACCCCCCCCCCACCCTCACGAGGATTAAGGGGTAGAAAATGGATGGATGGATGGATGGATGGATGAAAGGGGTGAATGAGGTACTTAACCATAGCTGGTGTATTAGAGACTACATTCTGCAGGGGCAACCATAGAAGAGGGTAATGGCAAAGTGGTACTTCAGTCACTTAGAAAGGCCTGCCTATTACTTTACATATATGCAACATTAATAAAGTTTTTACCACTTTACTTGTCAAAGTAACTGACTACACAGATGATGTGCAAAGCAATACAAGGGAGTGCTAGTTTGTTGAAATATGCAAGTGAGTTCTATGATTGAAAAGACTGCAGCACTAGAACAAAGACAGGAACGAATGTATACCCAATTATTAATTTATACTTATAAAATGGTCTAATTTTACTAGTGGGTTTTCTTTTAAATGACTAATTATTCTAGTCCCATCCACAGCATTAAATTGTTTTGCTTCCATGCCAGTACTCATGTGTGTTTCTAGTCTGACTGTGATCTAGTTCGGGTAGATACAGGTAGTGCTTACAATAGATGAGCATCTCACACTACTCCACTTGAAAAAATCTGAACCATAACTTTGACACTTGCAGATAAATCAACAGTACTGCTGTGATTCAGAAGATGCCTGTCCTTGTATCTCTAAGACACGAGGAAAAGTCAGCAGTAAGTAACATTGTAACAATGAAGGCAAATTGTCAACACGTTCTATAACCCTTACAACATGTCACTGAAAACAGAAACTTGCAATACAGTATGACAGCTGACCTGTGTCACACTGAAGTAGGAGGGGTTAGCATTTCCATTGGCTCTCAGACTGTTTTCCAGGGCAATCTTCTTCCGCTGAAGGGTGTCCATCAAGTCCCGAAGTTCAGATGCTGATCGCATGCCCCTGGCACTGTTGGTCCCTCCTACCACTGCATGGCTGTAGTCACTGCTAAACTTCAGGTAATCTGAGGATGGAGAAGGGGTGGGAAAAGAAAGATATACGTTGAGCATATGGAAATTTGACATTGAAGAACTACAGTCAACAAGGAAAACAGATCGACAAGACACTAAAGGGGTGACATAAATGGAAAAAAAATAGTTTGTGTGTATGTGTGTGTGTGTGGGTGTGTGCATGTGTGTACCTGAACCTCTAGTTATTCATAGACAGGGGTCCTTGGGAGACCAAACGCGACCCATCCAGTCCACAACTGGCAACACACCAACATACACACATCCATTTTCTGCATACAAATACACACACTCACGCAAACCATCCATCTGACCAAAGACAAACACTTCAACTCAAACTGGGCTTGACTTACTTAGTATAGGATTTTGGAAAATGAAAACGACCACAGAATATTCTGGAATTCCCTCAAGAGGCTCCCCGCCCTTCCTAAAGCCCTTTATTTAGAACTGCTCTAGTAGAGAGGGGGTCTTTTCCAAACCTCAGTCAGTTTTTACTGACTTCCTGCTCAATTTTCAAATAAGTACGAGCCAAACTGATTTCTAACTTGGAAAATATTACAGAAATCACCTGAACATCAGTATATTTGATTTAGATTTGAAGTGCTTTATTTCTTTTCAGCGCAAAGCTTCACAAATCTTCCTCCCTTTATATTGGCGTCATCAATTAAAAAAAAGAAGGTAAAATACTTTGCTAAGGGAAAAGCAATACGTGAGAAACCTGCCCAGTTTTTTAATCATCTGTGGCTTTATGTGGAAAAGGAGCTATTACAATGTTCAAGCTTAGACCACCCAGTGTTTAACTACCATACACACCCACACACATACAAAAAAGCTTTCCTAAAACTGACAACTGCAAAGCTGCCAGAGAAACAAAATAATACGTGCATCTCATCTACTCATAAACCAAGTGTTTACATGCGCTAGGGAATTTAATCACAAGTGAGTATGTACAACTAATAACACTGCTGCTAGGGGAAATTAACAAACCTAACAGTGAACCTATTTAAATATTAAATATGTGTGAGCAAAAGTGAGGCCTCAAATGGTGGAAAGAAATGGGGCAGAAAATGAAAGACATCATAAGATCTAGAAATGCGCACACACACACGTAGGGTGTTTGTGTCCATACATGGGCAGATTTATACTAGAGGCCTGGCGTGCAGCAGCCCCTTCCACTGTGGCTATTCTCTTCTCATGCTTTGTGTGGGAGTCTTTCCTTTAGGTGTGCGTGTCAGAATGTGTGTCTTGGCAATCCAGAGGGTAACGCTAAAACTTTTGGCTGCTTGTGAGAACAGTTTTGCTACATGTGTGAGAGAGTAGGAGAAAGTGTGGGAGAAAGACATTGTAAGAAAGCCGAGATGTAAGAGGGGAGAGAGGAGTGGATTCCTTTACTTGAGGAGTCTAAAGAGCGAGGATTCCACTGATTATGGCAACACACACCTTGTCCACAGCCTGATCAATCACCCAGAAGACAGCAGAGTCCAGCTGTATCTCCATAGAGATGTAGGGGCATAAGATAACAAAAACATTCCAATATGCTTCAGATTTAAGCTTTAGCATGTGTGACAGTAAAAGTGAATATTTCGGAAAGACATATGAGAGGGCTGAAAGAGATATCTACCCCCACCCTACCCTTCATTCTTTCTAAAACACTTACAACTCACATCCCAGTCTGGCACACCTGCTTGGATCATTTCTACCTGTAACTTTATCCAAACATTTTTATGAGAGGCTAGGTGTGAATAGTTGAAGAGGAAGAGTATAAAGGAATAAAGGTAGAGAAATAGACAGACAGATGAAATGATGAAAAGTAACGAGTGGAAAAATGGTGATGTGGCAAAACAAAAGCAGACAAGAAAAAAGGACAGAGATCAAGTAGAGTTCACAGGTCACATAAGGTTTTACCAACATTTTCAGGTGTTTTCCATACCTGTATTATAGGCCAAAGCAGACACAGGACTCTTTTGAGGAAGCATGCTTTTCATTCTGCTTGCCTCCTCAGGATGGTTGAACCGGAAGAAATAAGATTTACCCAGACACAGAGAATACCCTGCAGAAAAAAACACACAAACACATGGAGATGCAATTATTTACATGTGTTAGTTTGTATCAAACTGAATTATACAGACTACATGTAGTCACTGTACAACTAAGAGCTAATAATAAAACTGAAGGTACAGATTCAGATGCCGGAATATTTATTCATATCTACCCCCCCCCCACACACACACACACACACACTTGTGCACAGCAAGCCATCCCAGGCCACAGTGTTTGCTCTGGCCATCAATTAAGCTGAGAGAGCCAGGTATTAAACAAGATGTCAGGGTCACAACCTCTGTAATACACACAGTCAGCCACAGCTGTCCAAATACTTCAGGAGGAAAGAGAGAGAGAGACGCACCAGTGCTGACACACGCACACACAGGAGGTCTGATGCAGGACAAAAAGTTAAAAAAGAAAAAATAATAAGACTATACTGACGCATATGAGGAAGGGGCTGAGAAAGTCCGTCTTCTCTCATGCACATGACACCATCTGCCTCCAAGTATAAAAGGTTCAGATAAGCATTACAATGAACTCCCACAATGTTCACATGTGTGTAAAAGCCTAAAAAAGCACCTCCTTAACAGCCCCATTACAGTTACATTAGATTCCTTGGACCTGAAGTCAGACATAACTGCCGAGGCAAGAATGGGATAAAGAGAGAGACGGCAAATGGAAAAAGACTAAATGGAAAAATGTCAAGACCAGTTTTCTTTCATTTCCTTTCACCCATTCTCATCCCTCCTATTCCATTTTCTTTCTCACTCTAAACCAAATGTCCAGTTTCCCTAACAGCACCACAAAAAAATCATCTTAATAGCAATTATAGTCCACCTGAAAAAGGTCATACCTGTCTAGACATTGCCTTAGAGTGGGGATGTGTGTGCAGTTGAAGCAGATTTTTGCCTTCAAAGCTGTAATTTCTCCACACAGGGGGAGACCAGAGTGTAGTGGTAAGGTGGAGCTAACACCCCCACACACATAAAAACAGCGTAAGAAATGTTTAGTCTACACAGCTGGACTGTGAACTTCTCAAATACATACTTTTGTAAACACAATCTTGTAGAACTAGGAAGCAAACTGTGAGGAAGTGGCATCATGACAGACAGATCAAATGATGTGAAGAAAAAGACAGAGAAGCGAGTGTGAGTGAGCACATACACACAAACACACATGACATAATGTGGCCTAGTGTGAGTAAGATCTAATAATATGTGCTTCACATTACTAGACATTAGTAATATGTGTGTCTGTCTTCAAAATGTTGTGCATCTACCATGAGTATGTGTGGGGACATGTCTTGTAACAGTGCCTGTCTAATGACTCACAGTAAGACTCAGTATTTAGCATGACAGCAAACAAACACAGACACTTTGCCAGCAGTCAGCTCTTGTAAAAATCTAATTTCCTACTCTCAATAGCCTCACCATGTGCCACCTTTAAAGTGGAGGGTAAAGTGCAGCGTCCTGATTTATTCACTGCCCCAACCTTTCACTTTCCTCTTTCTAATTTCCTCTCAGCTCCCCCGCTAACAAATAACTACCACCTAATCCTCAGCTCCCTCCCATTCCCAGCATAAACAAATACTAGCAGTGTGTGAGTGTATGTGACAAAGAGAAAGAAACAAACATGGAGAAATTGAGCACTTCAAAGTGTGAAACTGTAAAAGGAATCTTTCCTTTTCTTGTCTCATTCACACAAACACATGAAACATTATGTTGACATGCTGACTGAACACTGTCCACGCTTCTCATCCTAATAACCCTCTGTGATAAAAGCACAACATTCCCATCCCGGTCCCATTAAAAACTCTTATCTTCATCCTTACTGCCTGCACACAGACCACGTTTACATCTGCTGTCCTAAATAACTTGCCAGGAACACATGCCTCTCTCTGCACAAATAGACAAACCATCCACAACAAAGCACATTTAATCTCATTCACGCGTTTACTTATTTACCATAAACTAAGCTCGCCTCACATGTTGAAGCACATACCCCCGCAACACACACACATAAAGACTCCAGTAGACTACATCTGCATCAGTAACATCTAAACTTGAAATTAGTCCGTATATACATTTATAGGATAATTTAAAGTTTGCGATCTACAAAGTCAGACCTCAGAGTCTTTGAGGACACAGATGTAGGAGCTGTATCACGTCTGGAGCCAATTTCTGTCCTCAAGTTGAGTGAACCAAACTACACTTACCACAATGTTATGAGATGGGAAACTCAAAACTGATTCTCTATTTTAGCACAAGTGGATGAATTGCCAGTTGAAGAACATTCAATGTCCAATGAAAAATAAACCAATTACAAAGATCTCATGTCAGCCATGTGCTTGTATAAACTCACTTAGCTGGTAACTGGCTAGACTGGACGCACAAAGAATGACGACTGCAATAACGTAAGAAAGATGATCTCACATATTTGCTGAAATTGCATAATATATCGTCAGGTCCTGCTACAGACATAACAAACATTGCAAAACATGAACTAACTCATTCATGAAAAGATGCATATACACACATGGGTCCCTCTGGGAAAGTAAATTGGCCTTAAAACCACAAATTGACGCTCTTAAGGGCTCTGGGGTCCAGCAGCAACATCATGAAAATACACTGGTCTTCCTCAAGGGAATTGTAGTTTGGTTTAGCCACTTGCTCAGTGTTTCTCTCGTTTCCTTGAGTAAATACACATATTCACAAACATAAAGGTTAGAAGCTAATTTCTCACTGCTTTATGTCAAAGCATCAAATCAATTCAAATGTGTTAGTTACCATGTAATACTCACAGACATTAAGATAAAAATGAAGATCAAAATATAGGTTAATCTGCTTATTCAAGCTATTTATCTTGAGGCAAGAAGGGGAAAAACTCATGCACATAATAACTTTGAGAACAAAGAAGCAGGTATTGTTATCAGGTGTCAGGTATCCCGACCGCTGAGTCTGTCTTCATAGCCACAGGGTAATTCTCTTTGTCACACACACTCACACCAGTCTGTGAACTTGTGAGCTAAATTATGACCCTGAGGAACACCAAGGTTATTTTCATCAAAAGGCACAATCAGCAGACCACAACCAAGAGCTACTAGTGGAAAGCTTCCAAAATGTAGCTGTAGTAAGAAATTACACCTCAAGGATAGTGTGGAATGCACTCAACTCAGCACCTCACACCTATATTCCCCTGGTAAATAAGACACATGCTACAGCAGGCAACATTAAAAGACAATAAAGCTGGAAAATATAACCTGGGGTATGATTTTTTTTTCAATGAATACCATCATCATTTCAGTATTTCTGGTCTGCACATAAATCTTTTATTTTATCTTGAGCTCTTGGGACTTTGGTTTGCAGAAAGCAGATGTGCACATGGTGTACACCTTGGCTGGTAAAAGGAGCCCAGTCTGCATATTTTAGGTGTCAAGTAAAACTAACATTGATTCATGGTGATGAGTAGAAAAATGAAGTTTGTTAGAGGACTGTTTAAAGAGCAGGTCAGTTTGGTTGGAAAGAAATACATTAATAAAATACTGTACATACAGGCAAACCAGTGTGACTAAAGACTGAGCTTAAGAGGCAGTGCAAGGGTATCAAAATAAATATCTATAATAAATGCATAAATAGACAGACATAAGGCTAGTGCATCTCATAGGCTACATCATCACACATTTGTTTCCTCATTAAGAGCATTTTACAGCTTTAAGTGACCTCATAACAAATGTAATAAACTACATTACATTCCAAGGCTGAAAAAATCAGTAAAAACAGCTAAATGCGTCGCAGTTACAAAACCTAATGCTACTTTATGACATTTGTTTCAAGAGTCAATAGACGTTACAGACCTCTTGTGTCCCATTCAATGAGCAGATACGATGAAAAAATGTTTCCTTTTACAATGAGAAAATAACTTTTCTACAAGAGATAAACAGAAACGTGTCTGTGTGAAGGCTGCTGCCCGTATCTGTGTTGTTGTTTGTCTCCTCCTCACCCGTTTACGCTCGGTGTTGGAAGAAAGTTCACTGTTTTACCCCTCGACAAATCTGAGCCCGGGACTGTACCAACTATCAGCAGAGGGGTGGGGGAGTCGATGTAGGAGCCTGCGTGTTTTACCCAGCAGAGAAATGGCTTACAGCTTGAGTTGCATTCAATGAAACTGCTACTAAAAGAGAGCAAACAACGTAAGTTTAATTTAAATAATTTGTATTTTTACCAGGTACAAAGCGACTTCCCTATGTGTACTTGGTAGTTTCTGGTCCATTACACAGTGAGGTATTTGGAGGACGCCCCCTTGGCTTTTCTTTGTCTACCTACCTATTTTCCTTCTTTCTTTAGAATACTGTACCTTGGTCCACTGTAACGTTAAAGCAGTTTTATTATGCAGGTTGATTTTAAACCATGTGAAATTTCTCTCATTCTATTAAAATTACAAATGTATTTAATTAAAAGCTTATGAGACTTTAGAGTGTTAAAAAATCCTCTGGAGTACAAGCACATGGTGTAAATAAATAACTTTTTTCTCAGGGAGAAGTTCAAACTCAGGCTCCAGTGTTCTTATTTCTTTCCGATTCCTTGTTAACTACAGTCATTTTCCACACAAGAAACCCATTGAGCTATTCTGACTTGTTAGAATGAGCCTGTTGGAGCAGTTCTGTTTTGTTTGGCGGCAAGATTTGCAATAGCCTCGGTCAGATGTGAGCAATGAGAGTTTTTAGACCCTGAAACACACACTAAAGTTAAACAGAAAAGCAATAACCCGGGATGCATTATGCAAAAACAGATGTTATTAGCAGCATTGTGTTTCTGTTTGTTTATAATTGTTGCTAAAATTGCAGGATTATGAGCCTTGTCTTGGTTACTGTTATTTTACTGTATTATGACACTATTACAAGAGACATCCAACTGTTCCAATGAGTTAGAAAAGAGGTTGATGTGATTTCAGGTCAGGCTCCGAAGTTCCAAATACAGAACAGATCACTTCCTAAACATAGCTAATCATCTCCAGACAGTGTGTGTGCTCGTATGTGTGTTTATGGTTAAACTCACTCAACCCACAGCATCTGAGCCTAGTGGATATTTCTACAAGATGCTTTCCCATCTCTCTTTCACAACAACTTTCCACGCCATGCTCTTTTTTTCTTTACTCATTTTCCCTTATTTCTGCCTACCTCCACCTTTGTTAATCCACAGTTCAATGGCCCTGTGTGGACTGACGCACCAAGATGATGTCAAATATTTGAATCAGCCAGACACAGCTGGGAGATAAATAGGCCTGTTAATATTTAACTTAAAATGGCCAAGCCACATAGTACACAATGAAAAGGAGAAAAGTGTAAACATTAAGGATGGTACATAGAGGAGGAGGAAAAGTCACTGCGAGGGATATTGAAAAAGGAAGCAGGGCATGATGTAAAATGTTCCAGAAAGGGAAACTAGATCAGTGAGGAAATTAAGAAACAAGGAAAACTGGGAGTCAAGAGAAGGAGAAAGAATACAGGCAACAGATAAACTAATCAAGATACTGCCGGACAAAAAGCAGACACATGCACTTCAATAAGAAGAAAAGAAAGATAAGAAAGGGTTGGTAAATAACAAATACTGCATTAGGATTTTGGAGGCTACTGTGCTGTGTATGACTGTGTTTGGCCAGTTTTATAACAGAGTTTTAGAAGTGGTGTATGTTCTGGAGTTTCTGGAAGCTGTGACTCACTATAGCTGCTAGCTGTTCCAAACCACTACGAATCACAAATTAAACACAGAGGTACGCACAACCAATACAGCATCCAAAACACATAACTCACACATAGACATGTACTGTACATCTGCATGCACGCGAAAACGTGCAAAAGCTTGTTTCCATGCAGGACGTCAGCCATTCTGCTCTGCTAGTTTAACCTATACACACGCTTAAAGGAACGCAAGTTAACCAAACCACAAACTGGTACCCATTTTCACTCACACATGCAAGAAGTGGAAATATTGAAAGAATGTACATTCAACTTTCCTTTCACTTACTGACCATTGGGTGGCACTATATCAAAGCCTGTGTATGTGAGCAAGAGAAATATCTGCATTGGGGCCCCTTCTGGAAATGATCACTCATCACTGACGCTTCACTATGGAGCAAATGTAGGTTGGCTACACCCTCCACAGAAGCATGCCGATGGAGGATAGGCTTCGGGTGGTGTTGTAATGGTAGAGAATACAGTATATTTGTACATAATCCAGTCTGAGTGCAATACTTCTCTTCCTTGATGCCTTTACTTTAATTCTGTGTGTGTATAATTGTGCTATTTTTATTACTTATTATTATTTTTAATCTTATTTCAAATCCTTTACTTGCACTTGTGTTCTATTATTATATTATATTTATTTTCTGTGTCAACACTGTAGCTGCTGTTACAAAGGAATTTCCCCATTGTGGGATAAATAAAGTCTATCTTATCTTATCTTATCTTATCTTGCATGTGAGTAGATCTTACCCTGTGTGAGCGGTGTGGGAACAGTCACCTGTACACCATCCAGACTGCAGAGGTGACCACAGGGGTCCAGAGTAACCACCCCTCCTGTGTTAGTGGTGATAATGACAGAGATACATTGTCAGCATAGGTGCAGATTTCAAGGGGGGGGATTCATTGCCCTCAAGATTTGTAGAATGTCTGTTTGTCCACAACAATATAACATTTTATATGATATGCAGCTTTTTTCTCTCTAAAAACCTGCTTTACATTAGTAGTGGCAGTCTTTTTCATTGTTGAGTTAATTTCATTTTCTTGATTATTTTCTTATTTTAGCGCTTATTTCGCTTATTGTTGATGTGCTGTTGTGAATGACGGTGCACTGTAGTCACTTTGTTTTTTATACTCATTTTGGTGAGTATTTTGCTTGTTTCCCTCATTTTTTCTGGTCATCTTTTTCATTTTTGTACATGGTCTTGATTTTTTTTTTTCCATTTGTATTGTTTTTTTATTACTTTCGTTTTTTTAAAATGAATTTTCTTAATAATTTTGTTTTTCTGAATTATTTTGGATAATTTTTGCTCATTTTCTTTATTATTTTGATCTTTTCAATTCATTATCGTGATAATTTTGTTCATTTTTACTCATTTTCTCGATCATTTTGTTCATTTCTGCACATTGTCTTGATTATTTTCTTCACTTGTTCTTGAGTACACGGTCTACTTTTTTTTACACATTTTCTTAATTATTTTGTTCATTTTTAACCACTTCTGAATTATTTTTGATAATTCTTACTCATTATATTGATAATTTTGTTAAATTTTGTACATTGTGTAATTTTTTTCATTTTTGGTGATTTACCTTCTGTTTATTTTACTGATTTGCTTGGTTTATTTCTTTACCCTCCTCCACAACCAATCTACACCCTCGATTATCTGCATCACTTTAGTCAAAATATCCACTATAAAACTTCAAATGACATTGTCAGTCACACCAAAGTATTTCTCGAGTGAAAGATGGCTCTCAACAATCCAGTTTCATCACAACATCCACTACGTGCTGCAGTTTCCATCATCACTCAGGGCGCTTAGTCTGAAATCTTAGTGCAGTAATTATACTAAACATACACTCTATATGAACTGCAAATATATGCATACCAAGGTCAGCGGTTCACTCAACTGGCATGTTTATATTTTAAGTCTCTAGACATTATTACATGTCTGTATATTTAAATAGGAGTCAGAAAAAGTTGATTTAAAATGCGTGCATGTAAAACTAAATGTCTGAAATTGAAGTGTTTCCTTGGCAGTAGCCTGCAAACTCACTGTGCCTGCCAGTATTATTAGTCTATCTGATATACACACAAAAACTGATAAAGACTCTGACCTTCATTGATAATGAGACAGTGTTCTGCCGCAATGCCAGGCCCCTGGACAGTAATATCTTGAGGAATTGGGGCATCCTCTCGGCCTATGCGGGTCACCCCTGAAAAGTCAAGTAAATATCATCAGTCATATTCACAAAGAGGAAACTAGCATGATCTACCAGTAGCACTACACCAAAGGGCAAAGTGTCACCAGTGACAGGCTTCTGGGGACAACAATTGAGCAGAATATCTATAGTTGTAGAAATACTTTAGTCAGGATCCAAAGGCTGTAGTGATCAGCATCGTGTCACTAATGTAGATAACACAGAACTGTGACGGTGTGTTAGTCATTGTGTACACCTACATGTCCCTTAATGACACTGATTGCTGATGGACAACTTCACAAATGGCCTTTGGCTCTTTGAACCATATCAGAGGTCTGGAATCCATACTTTAAAGGGATACTTTAGCATTATGAACTTCAACAGATTTCTTCAAAAGATACTTTAAGGATAAGCAGGGACTCAGTTCTCCTGAAATGACTTATTCACATTGTCAACCTTCCTCACTAAAATGGAAGAGCATACCAGGCTGGGGGACAGGGGAAGTATGTGGCAAGGGTCAGATCAGTAAATCTAAAATGTTGCAATGCTCATGATACCAGTCAGCTTTAGGGCTACTGTAAACATCCAGATTAGTTAAACAGCTTTCCCATCATTCCAGACCTATCTACACTAATAGCATCTGTATTACTATTTAAGTAATGGCTCATAATTTGCAAAAATTACATATACGCAACCACTTTATCAGTAGACGATCTGTAGACTTGACATTGTCCATTTAAAACTTCTTACTGACATAGTTTTCAGAGCACTGTGCAAATAGCTAAGATGAAGCGAAACAAAAAGTGTCTCTGTTTGCCTCTATTACGGATATAATGAGAGCTTTGTGACACACAAGACTTGTTAACTCGCATGTCAGAATCACCAGTATTATACTGTTAGAGTCTGAATGAGACCTGAACAAATCCTTGTTCTGTTTTGTCACCTGAATTAATGTCAGTCAATGAGTATTATTATTCTGTGTACTGTTGTACCTGCAGGCAGTTTTATAGGCTCATCTTTCTATTTATCATGTTTTAGACCTCCATCTCTCTACTTCCATGTCTTTGCTGATGTATGTTTGGCTACTAACTGGCATAGTAATGAAGCTGTAGCATGCATCTACAGTGGGAGACGGGAAGGGATATCTGGTGGGAAAGTGAGATGAGTGATACCTGTGAACTGCTATAATGGCCTACAAAGATATAGTGCAGTCACATTCATTTTTTTGGTTCATTTTTGGTCATTTCTTGATTATTTCATATATTTTGTTTCTTACTTTGTTCATTATTTTTGATTGTTTAGTTTATTTCTTAGTCATTGTTGTTCATCTTCTTGTTTATTTTATTAAGTTTTCCTTTTTTTGCATATTTTTTTCATTTTCCCAATAATTTTTGTTCATTTTTTGCTCACTATTGCTCATTTCTTGAATATTTTGTATATTTTGTTTCTTTGTTCATTATTTTGATTTAGTTCATTTCTTGTTCATTGTCATTCATTTTCCCTTATTTTGTTCATTTTTTTCATTTGTTTACTTATTTTATTGATTTTGTGCATCATTCGGTCATTTCATTGATTATTTTGTCCTCTACCACGATGATTTTGTTGATTTTGCTTTGTATTTTGTTCATATTTGTTCCTTTTCAGTTAAAACACTGGAATAATACAAAGCCGCGATGCATCACATCACTGAGTCATTGTTTAGTGGTTTGGTTTTTGCTTTATATTTGAAAATAGAACAAATTTGACCTTTCATTCTCTAAGAAAAGGAATTTGATTTAAGTCAAGAAACGTGGTCACAAAATAAATTGGACATCTCAAAGTCTAATTCTAGTCTTAACTCATTTTTTGACCAGATGTTGAGTTAGTGCGCTTTGCCTTTGCAGGGCAGCGTAGACAACCATAAATGCCCCAACATTAGGAAACTTGTTGAAACATTTTGTAAGTCTCTACTAAATTTTATCCAGTCCCCTAAGTGCATGAAACCTACATTTTTTGGTCAAATGTAGCTTTTGAATTGCACTACCACATTAATTCATTGAGTTTAAAGGTGCTAGTGCTAGTGCTTTAACTGTTTATACTTGACTCTGGCTCTAAAAGACAATGAGTCATCGCTCTTGCTATTTCTGCTGTTAGTGTTTAGTTCTCACTTTTGTAGACCTTTACTGTCAGTTCACCCACAGGTTCACCAGAGAAACCAGTAAGTGGTAGAATAATTGTACCCAATGATGAAAATAACACACGAAGGACATGGATTTAGTAACCCTACTCCTTTGTGCAACTATGTGTTTTTAGTCTAAAAGGAAGTAGATTTGGCTTCTTGCTTTTTGCTTTGACAATCTTGACTTTACTGTGAAACCAATAAAGAGTATAATTTTTTGCTATCCCATCAGCCCCTCTCACCTCCCGTGTAACTGTTATGAAACGGTGGGTGGGACGGTAGCACAGCATTTAAAGGCAGTGGAGCAAACCAGTGAGTTTGGGATAAGTACGGTAGGTGAGGGGAGGATGGAGAATGTGCAGTGTTTACTACAGGTGATTTAAATGAAAGAGTAAATCACATGACTTTAAGAGCACAATGAATGGCTACTGTACAACACTGTAATCCTGCTGTGTGAAGTATATGTTTCTGTACTGTATGCATGCATGTATGTAAGTACCTTCTTTTAGAGGCAGCACAGTGATTGCCACGCTTAGCCTCCCACTGCCCAGGCTAACCAGATGAGGTTCGGCTGTCTGGACCTTTAACCCTTTCCCTGTGTCAATCAAGTCCAAGGGTGGGGACTACAGGAATCAGAGTCCAAAGGGTACTATTTAGAAAGAAGCCGTTAATTATGAAAAATGACTCTAAAATAAGTGTTTATCTCTTACCTTGGGTTCACTGGGAGACATATGATCTGACTCTGGCTGGAACATCATCTCAGAGTTCTGCAGCAAATTAGAGAGAAGGGAATCATACAAGTGGAATAGTTTAACAAATATGCAGCGGCGCGAGTATGCTGTCGATGGAACTCAAACGTTGTACCCATTTACCCAGATAATTATACATAGCTACACTCAAATCCACACACACAGAAAAAACAGCTGGGATCTGGATGCCCAGCTGCCACATGAGAGGAAATCTCCGTGTGAAAGTGTTCCAAGGGAAAAATACCACTTGAGAGGAAAAATACGAGTACACACAAAGGCAGGCAGGGTTGCACCGATAGAAATGTTCCATGAAAACAGAGTTCCCGCGACATATGGGTAATTAACTACAATATACCAAAGGTTTGTGTATGCATGAGAAAACAAGCCAAAGCAACAAGGAGATCCATATGAAGTAACTCTTTGTATTATTGTGAGAGGGTGTGTGGTGCAGAGAAAGAGAAACAATAGAGCACAAGTCACTTGATGTCACATTGGGCATTTCAAATTAAAATGTGATGCACTAATGCTTCTGATACAACGAGTTCTATTTGAGGGATGACATTCTGTTGACAGCCTGTAGTTCAACTCTCAAAATATGTCACAGTTCATCAAGATAAACTTTGTGGAGTTTTTGTCAGCTTTTTCACATTTCCTCTCAACAAACTTTTTCATTTGCTGCCTTCATTTATTATGAAATATATATTACTGAGTAAAAGCATTAGGGTTTTTTTGTCTTGTCTAGTGTGTTATCAAGTTTTGAAGAAACATAAAAACATGCATACAATTCTCCACATTTAGCTTTGTTGTTTAGGAGGCATAGTTTAAACACCTAAAAATCAGAGGTAAATGGTTTCAACAGTAAAAATCCATATTTAGTGTGACATTCACTCCTGCTGCAAGAACTAGACCAATCAATAGGAACCATTTGACATGATGATATCATGAATGATGTGTTTCACTGTACTAGATGTGACTTATGCCCCAAAACAGTTCAAAACATCTAAGTGAAAATGGATGCAAGACTTGACTCTTCACAGTGGAAAATGTTTATATACAGTTGAAAATTTCTAGCAGGGTTTGCACAGATTTTTTTCTCTATTGCTGTAGTGATTATTATGCAAGCCAGTTTTATTTAGAAACAGTCAATCATTTTTATTAGCAAACAAAGACCAGAATATTTTAGAAAAACAAAAATGACCAGGGTCAATAGGATTAATGGTGCTTTCCAGTTGTACCCGGAGGTATGAATTTCCGAGTTCCCAGTCAGAAAATTCAACTGGAACATCCAATCAAGTCAGAATTCCAAGTCCGAAAATTGGAGCAATCCCACCAACCCTGACATTACAATTCAATATGGCTGCCACTAAAAATAACTGAATGAATGCCGCTAATTTCAGGTGTATTTGTTCCATATTACCTCAGGCACGTGCATGGTACCCTTCATTTTTTTATCCATTGCATGTTACGTATAACACTGCATGTGTAAAATGTGACATACAGATGCTATCATATAGAATGTACGTGTTTGGAAGTTGTCTACACTCTGAATGAGCTGGCGTTCCTGTATGTATCCATGTTTTTCCCACTTTGCAGCGGGAACATGATCAGCCCAGAGTTTACATCACTCCAAGTTCTGACCTGCATGTTCTGAGGTAAATGCAACATAACCCCCAGAAGAACTGACCTTTTTATTCAAGCAAAGCTCAAATCACCACTCTTTGACGGAGTAATGGTCCAAATGTGTGAACTGAAGTTAAAACTGAACATTTGTCCAATATTCACCTCAGGAAGGATTTGAGGCTTTACTTGTAAAAGCATCATGTCAAAAGCAAAAGATATAAGTTTAGATCTGATAATAAGGTTGATGATGAACACAAAGCAGGAGGAGAATATACAACGTTATCAAAGTGAACTGGAGTGAGAAGCATGGGAAAGATTTGGAAAATAATCAGATTATCATAGGGGACTAATAAAGTGGACCTAAAATGTCCTAGCCTTCATATTCTGCTTCTGTGATGATTGAGAAATGCGTGTTTATGGTTATTATAATCTGCAAAAATGACAAACCCATGG
Source organism: Pseudamia nigra (assembly GCA_029823295.1). Classification (NCBI taxonomy): domain Eukaryota; kingdom Metazoa; phylum Chordata; class Actinopteri; order Kurtiformes; family Apogonidae; genus Pseudamia; species Pseudamia nigra. The sequence continues at coordinate 15,330 of JAQQAE010000029.1, read as the reverse complement.
TAGCGTAAGACATTTGCACAGTGCTGCATTATTTTTTGCAATAACTGACAACAAAGGCCAAGGTACAAATGTCTGAGGTGCACCGTGCAAATTCCATAAAACAAGTGAATTATAAAATGCATAAAAGATAAAAGAATGCATGTGTGTTCAAGTCAGCATGCTCAGATTTAATGCCAATGACAAACCCTACACTGCCCTAAAATTCAACAAGGCAAAACAGCCTTGTGAGATTCTATTTGTGTGTAGCGTACACATTGAGCTACGCAAGCAAGCATAAACACACCCGTATGGACGAGTGAAAAGCTTCTCGCCAAAGCACAGATGATTACAACATTTGGGAAACCACACCAACCACATTTTCTTTTTCCATCAGTCATCTCCTTCCTTTCTTCCTCTCCTCTATCCATCTTATCCACCCCTTCCTTTGTGTATTTTCTTCAGAGTTTTTATTATCCACCTCACACGCTTTTCACCTGGTACTTAATTTGGTTTCATTTGTTTGCCTTTACTTTTTTTTTCCTTTCTACTTGATCGTTTAATCTCTTTCTGCTCTCTTTGGCTGTCTTTCCTCCAATCGTCACCAGAGGAAACGCAAATCAAAGTCAACTCCAAACTGTTTCCTCTAATTCAGGGCCCACTTCCCTTCTGAGGTCACTTCCTTTGCTGCGTTGACACCCTCACTCTTTAAAATCTTCCCAGACACACTCACCTACACCAGTACCCTCATAACCCTTATGCACGCACAAACATCCACAAATATAGTCACACATCAGCTCTTTTTGTTATCACGTGAAGATACAGAGTGCAGCATTCCATTGATTTTTTTCAACACCGGTGTAGACAAAGCAAACACACACCGTATAATGGCAACATAAGCTAGACAGATGCAGCGCTACATGAAAAATGAAGGTCAAAGTCAAATTTCAAAGTTCATTGGGTTCTGTTTTGAATATAAAGAGGTCATTTCCTTCCGTCTTTGCTTCTTTACTTTTTCCCATTTTTGTCTCTCTTCTCTCCCTGTCCTTCACTTCTCCAAGACATTCGACCTTCCCCCTCTTGCCCATTGGCCCCAAACTTAGTCAGTCTTCAGATGAGCTGTCGTCTGGGCAAGTCAAGACACGTCTTTGGCCTGTTTGTGCTCTGGTTTAAGCAGAGCAGTGAAGTGTGGTAACACCCCCCATGCAGATTTATAGATAGTGCCTCTGGCATTCAAGTTGTTGCCGCAGTATCTAATCATCGCACCTGATGCTGGATTACAAAGATGCTCCAGTATCTGATTACTGGATGGTCTAGGTATTTAAAAATAAATATTAAAACCATAATACACTTCTTTTCTTTTGTTTTTAAAGTGATTTTATCATTTGGTATAGTACACATAGTATAATGTTTAGTGCACCCAAAAATAATATTCTTAAATTTACTCGACCCTCATTATTGGATCCTTTGACCATGAAAACCTACCCTTAGCATTTTGAATCACGGACATATCATAATTAGTTGAACAGTTATTCATGAAAAATAATTTTTCCATAATGCTGGTTTTCTTCTGGATCTACATGTAGGTCCATAAATGTTGAAGATACGTCAAATCTGTGGGAACATTATTCAATCAGCAGTCTTTCTGCTACAATTTGGTGTCACTTTCATGTCTATATCTTTATTTGCTACAGTACCTTACAGTAGTTATTTTTTCTCAACCCCTGTAAGTATAAGCATTCCAATTCTGTTCATAACTTTCATGGACAGACGGGCAATATTTTAAAGTTCTGATTTTATAGGGAAATGAATTGCTGTAAGCATGTGATCAAATTATTGTCGACTGTAGATTTGCCATTACTGATAATACAGAACATCAAATTATTGCACAAATAGTGGCAATCCATAGCAGCATGAATCAGTGTCAAGTCATCTACTGTTATATTTAGACAGAAAGGAGAAAGCTGCCGAAGGAATGTGTACATTTTGAAATTATGTGACTTTTTCCCATTGATTTAGGCTTTAATTTACCTTACTCTAATGACTGCTTGTGAACACAATCAGCAAGCTGTAAAGTGAAGAGTCCATAGTGCACTGCAGTTCCCTTCAGCTCTGTATGGACCACTTTTAGCATCTTTCTGTTCAACGCTCTACCCACGCTAAGTTAAACTGTTATGATGAAGTCTAACAGTCTCATCCGCCTCCTCTTTAGCTGCAGCTGTTTCCAGTAAAATAGTTAAATGAACCCGCTGCACCTCACCTGCCAAACACCAGCACCATATACACACGTCTTTACATGGTGATAATTGAGTACATCAAAGTCAGGTGCAAACATTACCATCCGATTTAAAAGACCATAACCTTTTTAAAGTGAGGGTCTACTGTCAGGTCGGGCTGTGTGTTTACTGTTATCCACGTCCATTGGTGTGGACCTCTGTGGGTGACCTAACACATGCCTGACTCAAGGTGGAGGAAATCTCAAATGAATTTTCTTTGGGTGTTTGAGGAAAAGCTCAGATTTCCTTTGGTGTTTGAGTTGATCCCCTGCACGTCAGTTAGTTTTCTTGATTTTTGTATCTTTTCACTGACAGGAAAGGAAAATATTTAGACCATATGGTTTTCTTGTCAGACCTTACTTCTAGAAGCAAGGGATTCTATTTGCATACTGTTCAAAACGATGATCTTAAGTAAGGGAACAGTGCAGCTATACAGTATAATGTTCTTTGGAGGTGCATTAAATCATACAAGAGTTAAACTATACAAACAATGCTGTTGCAGGTTAAGATATGCTTCCTTTAACAAAGCATTAGTGGTGGGTAAAGGTGGGGAGAGTGGTAACCAAAAGTATCGTTATTTTATAATTCTAATGACTCAAGTAGAAGTACTCATAAACATAAGTACTTGAGCAAAGGTATAAAAATATCCCATATAAACTACTCAAGTAGTGAGTAACTTCATAACATTGAAGATATTACAGAATGATGTATTATTTCAAAAGGGTATTCTGATCATTTCTAATAATTTTGTTGCTTATTTTGTTCATTTTTTTGCATTATTATTGTTATTTCAACCATTATTGTTGCTTAATTTCTTCACTTTTACTCATTTTGTTCCTATTTTTGTTTTTGTTACACATTTTGCTCACTACTGTTCATTTACTTGATTATTTTGAGCATTTTTGCTCATTTTGTCGCTTACCATGTTGATTTTTGGTTGCAAAACTTTTTGATTATACAAATTATGTTCATTTTTGTTAGTGTACCTGTTTACTTGCTTGTTATGTTTCATATTTTATAATTTACTGATTAACTTTGTTTAGTTTTTGTTAATTATTTTGATTATTTTGTTAATTTTCTGCTTATTTTCTAATTTTGTTCAGTTTGTGTCCTTTTTTCTCATTTCGGTGATAATTTTTTATAAATGTCTACTCATTTTGTTGCTTCGATTATTCATTTTGTAAAATTACTTGATTATTTTCTTAATGTTTTAAATATAATAGATTTTTTTGTTCATTTCAATATTTTTTTACTCCTGCTCACTGAGCTGTGGCCAAATGTAACTGAGGAGAAGTAGTTTGTCTTTAGCTCATTTAACTGAGTAAGATTAAAAGGTAGTCTGCAAATCAAATACTCTGACATTTTGAAAAAAATCTACTCAAGTACATGTAATTGAGTAAATGTACTTTTGTACTACCCACCAGCACAAAGCATTATAGAAAATATTCAGCTATTCTGAGAGACATGAATGAGAAAGAGCGAAGGAGAAGAAAAGTGAAGAAGAGTGAAGTGCAAACATTTCATCATAAATTATCTCCTGGAATGAACTGACATCAAACTGGGACAAAGGTACATTTTTCCTTTTAAAGTAAAGTTAACCAATACCCCACATGTGCACTGTGACCTACTTCTAAACACAAATTCAATGTAAAATCTACCATACATCTGAAGTCTTGGCTTATAGGCTTGAAGATCTGCAAAATGATTTTGTAAATACTGCACCACTGATTTTCAATCATAGGGACACAAGTACGGTAAGTGCGTGTCCTCTTTGATCCCATCTGTTGGACAGCTGAGGTTCGACAGAATGCTCTTTTTTGCTCTTTCCCCACATCTGGAGACAGAGATGAAGATTGACAGAAAAATATTGGGTAAACTAGGAAACAAAAAAAGGATGGGAGAAAGAAGAAGAACATATTACTTTTTATTTTCTTCATTTTAGTCATTATTTTTGCTGTTTTCTTCACTTTGTGGATTATTTTTGTTCATTTGGTTTCATTATTTTATTCAATGTCATACCCTTCCTTAATTATTCTATTTGGTTCACTTTGTTGTGCTTATGTTCTCCACTTAACATTGTGAAAACTAGTCTGCAGCTGTCTGTAGTTCAATGAACAGCTGATTTGATGCCTTAACACAGGAGGTTGCACTATTTTTGGGGACTTTTTGACACTATAGTGAATTAAAATGCCTCCATATAAAATACTTGAGTTTTTGTACTGTGGGTACCTGCAATTTAGGGTCATTTAGGTGAAAAGGAACATACATTCTTCCCGTTGCCACTAAACAGTATCACTACCTGGACTATATTTTCCTTTTTTCCATTGCTTTTGTATTTTACATCCTTCTGTGTCTTTTCTCAGCTTTGAATTGTTGCAGTCTTCTTTCTCTGTCTTTATCACCCTTTTTTAAATCCTTCTGTCTCCCACCAACATCCCCACCCCTTACATTCCTCCTCCCACCTGACAAAGCAAGCATTGTATCACAGATGCTGTTTAATATGGAGTCCCTCTCTCAGTGTCCCTCATATAGCCCAGCTCTATAGCCCAAAACTGAGTTAACCCCCCTCCTCTTTTCACTACACTTTGTTTGCTTCAACGAGACATGAAGGATACACACAGATTCAGAAAGACATTTTTTAGACTGAAACATTGTATATAAGTGTCACTGATGGACATAAATCATGCTTCTGTGTGCTTGTGGTTGAATTTGTATGGATGTGTGAGTTTTGGGACAAAGTCCAGAGGCTGATTTCCTCAAACTGACCTCAAAACATCCTTGAGCATTCTTCTCTGACTTACGTTCTCTTTCACAGACCATTATTGTTTTTTACATATCATTTACCGGCACACAAAATCCTCACAGGAAACGAAGTTCATTGTTATTGCAGCTGACTCAAGGTGGAGGAAACCAAACTTGAATTTCGGTTCAGGGCGCGTGTGTCTGTGGAAAAGCCCAGATTACTTTAACCGCCATATGTAGCGGATCAACCCATGTTTGGTTTTCTGAGGATCCGGATATGACAGACAAGGAGGGACGGTGGACTGTGAGGACACACAGAGCCTACAATAAAGGATAGTTCACAGTGAGAAATGAACTGTGACTGTTGGATAAAAGAGAAGCAGGCAGAAAGATTGACGTGGAGATAAGGAGAAAAAACAGTGGGTGTGAGATAAGAAAAGAAAATGAATGAGTACAAATTAAAAAGAGATTCATGGTGGAGTAAAAAGCTGTACCTTCTACATATCAATGCAGTCATATTGTGTCGAAATGACATGCCAAGCTAAAAATGCACAGACTATGTAGTTGGTATCATGTTTTTGTAATAGTAAAGGCAGTTTGCTTCAAAAGCCTGAGGCCTCTGTGCACTTGAAGAGCTTTTCCTTGCTTGATTTTTTTCCACCTGATACACAGTGTGCCTGGTAAACACATATGCATTACTTGCTCTGAAGAGAATGATGAAATGCATTTCCAGCCCAAAGAATGTGAAGGGATAGTGAACATCTTTAAAACTCAGACTCACACTTTAGAGGTTTAGAGGGTAGGAGGGGGATTTTTGCAGAATAGGAATTTAACCTGCATGAGTGCATTTTCATTAGTTTATAATCACCTGAGAATAAGCATAATTGTTTTACTGTTTGCTTAGATTAAGCCATTTACACTATATCTGTATATAGAGAGAGGGGCCTTTCCATGCAGTCCACCATATTTATACAGTAGCTTAGAACAGACAGTCCAAACAGTAACTCCAGCCATGGCCTTCACATCTTGGCAACTACTGTAGGCTCTTCTAAATTCACTTGAATGGACAGGGCAAGGTTAGAAGAATAGAACATTTTACAGCAGATGTCATCAATGGTGGTGCACGTATTTTGGCAACAGAACTCATTCAGTCAGCCACGTGACCAAGCAGGCTGAAAACACAGAGTTCAATGTTAGACCCCAAAATATTTGGAATTCCATCCAAAAGTATTGCATTTTTAAAGTGAATATTTAGAAATGCAATAAAAGGAAATGCACATCTGTATTAGTTTCCATCAACTACATTTTGTGAATCTTTGGAGGTGCTTAACCTTGGCAAACAGATGCTAAGTCCAGTGGCAGCAAAGGGATGTGATATCATTAAAAAAAAACCACTAGTCTGATGATCTGCTGACCATTATTACGATCTTGAAGAAAATGGAAAACCTGGGAAGTTTTATTCTCCAGCTGTGTGCTCTTGAGCTTGTTATTGTGGCATCGTGTGCTCACGTGGATGTAATCAAGGTTCCTCAAAGAAGATGGAGGGATCACACTGTAGCCTTAACTTTACTATTAGCTTGCATTAGCTTATCTTAGCAGGGTAGCTGCAGCCAATGGAATTGCCTGACGTCACTTCTGCATTTTTCAAATTTGTAATTCGCTGTTTGTTTCTATCAACTCATGCACGTTTACTTTTTTCCATTCAGCAGACTTTTCCACCTCCTTTAAACAACAAAGTTTTTGATGCGAAATATCAAACTTTTTCGTAATTTAAGATGTTTTCATCAAGAGATGAAATGTGCAATTTCAAAATGAGTATCTAATTGAGGTGACTGAACCGTACCTAATGTCTGGTCGTTGCATCTAACAGGTGCCAGGATCAATATTTCACTGGCAGGACTCAGGTTTTACTAAATAATAATTTTATTTTACTCAATAATAACACATGAATCTGGAGATTTAGGTCATTTGCCAAAAACAATAACCATCTGATTTGTGACCTTTTGTGAATGATGCCATTGCATAGATTTACATGCTGTTGTGGTCCGCTGTACTTGTGTTGCCAAAACGTGTGTGCAGTTTGGAGCTTGTTTAAATTATGAAGGGCCTATGGAGTTTTCGTAATCTACAGCTTCACCACTAGAGGGCACTAAATGCTTCACACTGCATCTTTAACCTTTCCTTACTGCTATTTTTAGCATTTCTTATTTTTTTGTTGCTTTGTAAACAGTACATCCTGTGTGCATATAGAGAACACTGTATATTAAATATGTTGAGTCTTGTATTAGAAGAGCAGCTCATAACAGTGGTGGTATGTTGGGTCGTTAAGACTTCATGAGTCATGGTTTCCAAATCATGCCCAGAGCCAACATGACAGCAAATGTGGTTTTAACATTAGCTGGTATTCTTGTTTATGGACTTGTTATGACTTGAATGTGACTAAATATCTTACGTTATACTCCTGGTGGTAAGATTTCAGGCAACAAATGTCCACTGTAAGCCCAAATTCATCACTGACTCCTTACATAATATGTCATATCTGGAACCTGAACAGCAGTGACATGGGGCTGTGCCTGTGCTACTGCTGACAGAAGTGGCACAGATATATACCGTATATGTGGGAAAAGTGGGACTCACCAAAGGCAAATCCACAACCTAATAATTACAAGGAGGATTGAAAGCCACGAGAAATAACGTGCAGCATGTATCTTGTTTCTACATAACTGACAGAACCATCTTACCGACACACAGGTTTAATGTTGCCACTGATAATATTTCAAATACTCACAAAACTCCACTGGACTTACTTATTCACCGCAATGGACAGTGGTTTTTACTACATCAGTGTGCATTTGACAATTTTTGGTCACTGTTGGATTATTTAGTTCATTTTCTGTAAAATTTCTTGATAGTTTTTGCCATTTTCAACTCTATTCCACCATAAACAATCATCATTTATAGATTTGCACCGATGTATCCACTAGCCGGTTATCAATAGTGTTCATAACTCATATCTCCTTATGTTTTATGATTTATATTGCTGTCCTAAGATGGATATTTTTCATCATATTAACAGAGCTCATATTAAGGCCTTTACAGAAACAAATACATTGTTTTCTTTGTTGAGCTCTGACAAAGTGAAAATCTGTGAGGAAAGTCGGCTCTAGTACAGTAAGCAGCTCACTATTATCAGAAACACTTCTAACCTCAGCTGTTTAGAATGGATCAACTACTTGCAACTGCAACTACACAGAACAAAGTTAAACAGACCGTATGTTAATCCAGACAAAAAGAGCTCACCTTGTTTCTTTCCATAATAAAAGCACTTACCATAATCGAACTGACCACTTCTGTCATGATGCAGAAAACCGCTCAAATGGTGCAGCTTTAAGATCCAGGATTTCCTCGGGTTTTTGCAAAACCGAAAATATTTCTTTTGTATAATTTTTCTTTACTCTGATCGCGGTCTCCTTATTGACACAGGATACATTCCCCTGGCGGCGCAGGCAACACGTCGATCTGCAGGAAAACCTTTTAATCCTCTGTTGCACACACACATTCTCCGAACATACACAGACGTAAAAAAGCCGTAGAGGTTTGCGCCAACAGCTGGAAGAGCTGAGCTGCAGACAGGGAGCAAGGGGAGGGAGGCGCTCTCTCTCTCTCTCTCCCTCTCTCTCTCTCTTTCTCTCTCTAATGTATAATGTGCAGGTGTTAACAGAGCACCTATACTTGACCTCTCGTTCTCTGGTTCAGAGAGAGGAGCCTCTACGGAGAGAACATGGAGACAGAACCCATTCTTTAAACCAACTTGGCAGCAGTGATAAGAAACTATGATAAGAGGAATGTTTAGCTAATGATATTACAGCTGGAATGCAGACTCCTTCCACAGAACACACCCCAATGGAGTTATGCGTTTCAATTTACTATCATTTATGCTGAATACAAATCTAAATAACAAAACATAGTTATTTTAATAAGGAAGTGTGAATATGAATAATAGTACTGTATACATAAATATTTAATAATTGCTTGCCGTCATTGTGACATCATCAAATGACGCCCCACGCTGGTACAAAGTGTTTTTTTTTTTAAGTACACAAATTCTCTAGTAGTGCCACCAAAGCTGTTGGTTTAAGTAGAATATTTTGGGGGACAATTTTAGCTGTGCATCTCTGGATCCTTACAGAAAATTTAAGGGTCAAACATATTTTGTCTGTTATTCTAGGGCATTGTAATGCATCAACTTACCTCATCTGCATAAGTTCATGAGGGGAATAGAAACGGAACAAAGGAAGTAACAAAATGTTTAAAAAAAAATCAAACAGCAAGTTGAAGGAATACAAGCAAAAATAAATAAATAAGGAAAATAACAAAAATGAGCAAAACAGCAACAGATAGAGCAACACCATCAGTTCATTATAAACTGGTAAATTGACATTTTTGACAGTAAACCAATCATAACATTTTCATGTACGTTACTATGACTTGAACTTTACCTTAATCCAACAAGAAACCAAATGAATGAAACAAAATAATCTACAGAATATAGGACAATGAACATGATAATCAAATGAACCAAATAAAAAAATGAACTATTTTGCCAAAGCAACAAAATTAGCAACGCGCAAAACTGTCATTTTTATGTAAAGCATAGGGTTTTTACAGACACAGAAGTTACATATCACCTAAATGAATGAACTACCGGTTAAAAACATGGATTTAAACTGCTATTTAGACTAATATTGAGGGAGACAAATCCCACATCCCTTCTGAAATCTACACCTATGAGTGTAATATTACACATCATGGTGTTTGTCCTTTACTTTAAAGTTAGAACTGCTCACGCTTCAGAAACTCGATGAATCAGTCGACCATAATAACACACTAAGGCTGGCTGACAACACTGTATATGACCCAACCACGTCCTGAATAGTGAATACAAATTGGTACCTTCAAACCGGAGATGCAGGTTTTCATGTTTTAATAAAGTTAGTGTGAAACACCCTTTGTTGCAGCTGTCAGACCTACAGTTAAATATGGCGCTTAATTCCAAACAAAATGTACATTAATTTGCTTTGAGGTGGCAGAATCTGTGATTGTCATGTTATATTTAATGCATTTGTCTATTTCAAGTTGTAAGTAGAGTTACAAATACAGCAAGATTGCATTAAGACAGTGACCTAATGTGATAAAATAGCTTATAATGTAATATTTTACCATATTGTCTAAATGGGAAATTCAGTGATGCACTACATTGCTTTTGCATTAGCTTGTATGAATGCTACACATTACAATAGAATCTAAAAAATTGGGTTAACATGAAAGCTGGAATGAAAACAAACATGCTTTTTTCCATGAGAGTTGGTGAGTCAATATTTACTGATATTTTAACAAAACTGTTGGTAGAAAAAGTGAAAAATGGATTCAATGTTCTCCAAGCTGTATTCACTGAAAAAGGTTACTCCATTTCACTATTTTTTCCCTATCTCACACAGAGTATATTTGCACTTATTTGCAAAGCTCTTTCCAAAAGTTATGTGCGCCACCTGAAAAATCTCAGCTACATGTAGAGTCATGCATCAGTCTGCAGACATGATGCAGCCATGGGGAGATGCCAGTAGTTCCGCATCAGCAGTAGGCTGACTAACGCAATCTGGCAAAGTCGCACTCATTCGTTAAAGATCAAAACAGAGCTAAAAAATAACATGATTTATGCGGAACTATAATACAGTCTGGTCATGCAGAATTGTGTTTAGGCTACGTGTAAAGACCATAACTTAAGTGTAATGCATGATGTGTTCTTGTGGTTGGAAAATAATAAGTTTACTCTTTAAAATTGCCCTGTGGCTACACACCCACACACACATGCACGCTCTCACATGCACATCCATAGAAGCAGGATTATCTTATCTCACAGGCACCACAAGGATCTCTCTGTGAATAAACAGGAAGAGAGCTCATGCACCCAACCCTGCTCCACTTTCTCTGCAGTTCCACATGACATCACAATGTCTATGAATAGAATAATTAGAAAATTAATATCCTCGACTAAAAGTCAAAGAAGTGCAACTAATAGGTCCTGAGCTTTGCAAAATGGGTCATATTTAAAGAAAAAAGGGAAAAAGGCCTACTATGATAGAGAAACACCTTGCTGTTGTTTTAACCGTCTTCCTAGTAAAGTGTTTCAAGAAGCTATTAAGATATTATGTCTCTGTGGTGGATTTAAAATGACATCATCCACATATACAGGGCTGCTGAATGTGTGACATCATTCCCAGGCCAATTCCACAATTCCCATGTGATAGAAGGAGGTTGTGCAGGAACTGTAAAGCTGCTTGGATGGGATTTCTCATGGTGGTAAGAGGCCTTGTCTTTATGACTATATGAAGCTGAGTTAATCTGAGGGGAATTCCTATCAGCACTAATGTCGAGCTCTAGTTCTTCATGTGTGTATAGCTATTTAACCCACAACCTTTTAATAATAACTCAGTGACTGATAATTGGATGAACCGACACTCTTTGGTGAGCATGATATAATTATTTGGGGTTGGCAGTGGTCTGATGAAGTTGCTTCATAATATGCCATTTTGTGAGTGTCATTTGTTTTTGCAGCTGTTGCAGTATGCAAACTAGAAGAGTGCGGTATGAAATCTGTGTGTAATATTTATTACTCATAGTTATTACTTAACCCCAAGGATGTAGGAGTGGTTATAATCAGTGAAACCCAGTTTAGTCACAGGTTTATTTGTGGAATGGTGTGAAACTACTTTTAACTCTGAAATAAACTCCTTCCTGAGAAAAATTCTTATCTTTATTTCAGGTAAACATACTGTATTTGCCACATTATTACTGCCACTGAAAGGCTCAGTCTTTTTTTTAATTCATAATGGACTTGCACCACATATGGCTAAAATAAAAATAAATGTTCATGAAGATGTATTAAAACATTTTGCTGAATTGTTTGCTGTGAGATGGCTCTCACAGAAGTACTCTAACTGTCAAAAGTTTGGACACAATTTCCTTCAGTGTTTTTTCTTTATTTTTAACATTTTCAGCATTGTACATTAATACTGAAGACATCCAAACTGTGTAAAACAAGTATACAGTTATGAAATGAACATGTTTGGTACTTTAAATTGTCCAAAGTAGCCACAAAGAAGTCACCTGGAACCGTTTTTCAAAACAGTGCCTTGACGTATTTAAGACCATCAGTTGTCTTGTGCAGAAGAGCAGGTATAGAGTTAATAGCCCTATTAGTGCAATTACAGCTACAAATCCAAATTATAGCAAGAAACATTACCGTATTTTCCGGGTCATATGTCGCTATGTTAGTATGTTAGTCGCACAAGCCAAAAAATGCATAATGAAGAAGAAAAAGACGTGTATTAGTTGCTCTGCAGAACAGGCTGCATCTGTTCGGGGAACGTGCATCAAACGCGCGGCGTGCCAGAAGGGACAGCTCATGGCTCGCCTCCTCTAGCGGCTGTCAGTGTACAAACACCCTATAGTCGAATTTATTCAAAATGTATTTGTCTCTCCCCTTGCCAGAGTATGCAAAAAACCGCAACTTTTAATCTGGAAAATACGGTAATTAAGTGACGAGAAAAGACAGTCCATGGTTACTTAAAGTGATGAAGGTCAGTGAGTCTGAAATATCTCAGTACAGTCACTGAAACCATCAAACATTATGAGGAAACTGCTTTCATGAAGATCATCCCAGGAAAAGAAGACCAAGAGCTACTTCTGCTGCCGAGGATATGTTTTACAGAATTACCAGCCTCAGAAAACATCAATTTACAGCACCTCAGATAGTGATTGATGGGAAACAGTATTTCATTTCTTGTTTATCAACTGAGTGTTTCTTGCCAAAATATGGATTTGTACAGTTGTAGTAGCACTAATAGGGCTATTGACTCTGCACCCACATTTCTTCTGCACAAGACAAATGATGGTCTAAAGCACAAGCATAATAATAAAAGAAAAAACACTGAAGGAGACGTTGCAGCCAAACTTGTGACTGCTAGTGTATTTTGAGTAAAGATTAAATATGATGCTTTTTAAAAGTCACAGGCCTTAGGAAGAAAATGCAGTTTCATCGATTTTAGCGCAAATGGTAGCATAGAAGTTAAGATACAGATGTGCTATTTTTGGACTGGGTTAGTATTTGGAAGATCATGCATGAGTTGCTGTCTTCTCCTTTGAAACCTGGGACGCCAACTGGGATACAGTAGTTCAGAGAGAGAGAGAGAGAGAGAGAGAGAGAGAGGACCAATCCAAACAACTGAGGAATGCTCTCCATCAGTCTGAGCTCCTCTCTCTTCTCCCACTTGCCTGCTGGTATGTGTAATTACTCCACAATTAAAGTGCCTGTGCTTCTGAACCGGTGTGTTTGTGTGTGTGTATGCATCGCAGTGGCCTGTGACCACACTCGACCTTGTCAACAATGTGGCTTGGACGGAACAGGCCATTTCACACAACTGAGTCAGACAGTGAAAGAAGTTACGGGGCAAGTTGATATGAAAACAAAACATTCTGCAGTTTCCTGTTAGATGCTGTGGCTGGAGGAAAAAGCAGCTGCACCGATAACTCTGTCTGCCTCTTGCACTTTGCCCAATCCCAGCCATACGTTCCTTTTTGTCTTTGAACTGTCCTACACAAGCAACTAAATATCTTACATTTCTTTAACTTTCCATATTTTACTTTATGAACCACTGTATTTCTCATTATGTCAGTGTGAATTGTAAATGTTGTTGTTTTCCACTGCTTTCTGTCCCTGTCTGTTCTCGTGCTTTGACCACAGGAATGCAGGGCTCCTGTCACAGTAGCGCTGTCCATGTCAGGCATAGTAATCACTGGGCCCACAGGACATACACTGAAACACACATGGACACAAATACACACTCGGACACCACAAACAACTCAGAATATTGAGGATGTTTGTGGATTTTTCATCATGATACTATTCGATCAACATATTTTTTGATTATGTCGATGATATTAGTAAACAGATGCTGACATTAGAAATAGTAATGGGTGCTTGTACATGCTTTAGGGCAGTGGGTGCTAGACTTTGGACTGGGTCAAGAAATGTTTGGTAAAATAATAAGGATTTTTTAAATCTAAAAAATTTCCATATATTTTATCATTTTTTGTTTAATGTCAACCTTTTATTGATGTGTGTCTGTTGCCACCGTAACAAAGATATTTGACAAGATGGTGACAGGTAACGTTTTTGGTGCCATAATATGTTGTTGATGTTGAGTTATTTGTTCCTTTTATTCACTTTTGCTTGTTTTCTGTAAACGTATCCATCTTCGTTAATTTTGCAAATTATTTTGCTAATTTTCTTGATTATTTTGTTCATTTATTGATCATTTTGTCCATTTTGTAGATTGCTTTGTTTTACTCATTGCCTACAATTGTTTGTTAATTTCTTGATAATTCTTGCCCATTTGGTTGACAATTTTGTTAATTTTCTTTGTAATTTTCCTAATTTTTCTTTGTTGTCTTGATTATTTGTTCCTTCTTGATTTTTTTGCTCATTATCTGGTCTATTACCGTACATTCATTTACCTCATTATGTTTCATTTCTTAATAATTTTGCTGATTTGTGTTCATTTTATAGACAGTTTTGTTCATTTTTGGTTATTGTGCACATTTTTCTTCATTATCTAGATGTTTATTTTCATTATTTTGTTAATTTCTTGATCATTTTTGTCCATTTTATAAATTAGCTTGTCAATTTTCCTGATTTTTTTTGTCTTCTTTTGGCTCATTGTCTTGATTATTATGTGTATTGCTTATTTTGATCATTATTTGCTCATTCACTTTATCATTTTGTTCATTTTTCCTGATTTTGTTGTGTATCTGGTGGTTATATTGTAAATGCTTTTGAAGTTACTTAATTATTTTTTCCATGTTTTTGCTCATTTTGAATTTTCATTTGGATCCTTTTGAAATTTATTTGATAATTTCCTTCACTTTCATCATTTTATTGCTTTAGTTTGTTCACTTTTGTTGAGTTACATGATGATACATGATTTTCTTCATCATGGTTGTTGTACTTGATTTATTTCATTATTTTGTCCTCATTTGTTTATTATTATTATTTTCTTTCTTTTTAAAATTAATTTTGCTCCTACTAATTAATGTGCAGACAAATGTAACTACCGTATTTTTCGAACTATAAGGCGCACATAAAATATTTTTCTCAAAGCTCGACAGTGCACCTTATTGTCCGGTGTGCCTTATATATGGATTTTTCCTGGTTTGGGCTTATCGTAGGTTTGTATTTGCTGTGTTACAACTGAACAATGTTGAGTTATTGTGGAAA
>JAQQAE010000028.1:0-53145 GCA_029823295.1 Pseudamia nigra | reverse complement strand
GGGGTCCCCCCAGATGAGCTGGATGATGTAGCCGGGGAGAGGAAAGTCTGGGATTCCCTGCTCAAGCTGCTGCCCCCGTGACCCGACCCCACGGATAAGCGGTAGAAGATGGATGGATGTATGGATGATTGGTTATGACTTGTGATGTCACAAATCACCAACACAGCTGGTTTTCCTGTTGTCCATCATGCTATGGGGCTTTCATATGACTAGTAGCACTGAGGATGTTCAGATTTTCACAGCTTTCATTTTATATCACAGGGCTTATATAACCCTCAAAACCCAATCAAGATGGATTTTTACAGTATGGAACCTTTAAATATCAAATGCCCATTATATTTAACTAAGGTACAAAATAAACCATGTATTCTGGCTAAAGAGCCATTAAGGGGTAGCATATCTCTTTTCCGTGTGTAAAAGTGTAAAAGTAGTTCTGATTAGTGTTTTCCTTGAGTTTACCCATTGACAACAGAGAAGTAGTTGTTGAGTAGTTCACTGGTGTAGTCTTTACTTCTGCTCCAGAAAGGAAAACAGTATCAAATGGCATGAAGGACAACACCGATGAGTGACAAATAGCATAAGACACCACTCTAGCACATAAACTGTAGAGAGTTTGGCGATAGGCAACACAGAACTGTTTTCCACTTAACAGAAATAAAATGGCCTGATTGCTATATCCTCCAGTATTATATACCACTGGAATAAAAAGGTCATAATTAAAAAGTAAATTGGGCATACATGATTATTATACATGCCCCATTACCAACACACTGGACCAAATGAACAAAACTAACAGCAGTAATGCTAGTTAATTGTCGACCTATATAAGTTTATGTACTGAGGTGGGTCACATAGATACTAGCATTGAAAAAGATGCAACTGTATATATTATACACTGTTGAATGATTTTTAAAAGCACTTCCTAAACTAGAAAGCACTCAGAGAGCGCAGACCTCCACCAAGGCACCTCAGTGAAAATCTACCATTATCATTTGAACCTTTGCTCGTTTCTCTCATAATGTTACTGCACCAAAAGTAATATTCTTACATTTCTTTGAACTTCATTATTGGATTCTTTGACCATGAAAACCTACCATTAGCATTTAGAATCACACACATATCACTATTACCTCAATAGTTATTCAGCAAAAATAATATTTCTATGATGGTGGTCTTCTTCTGGATCTACAGTAGCTCCGTAAATGTTGAAGATAAGTCAAATCCACGGGCACATTACTGAATCAGCAGATTTTTCACTACAATTTGGTGTAAGTTTCATGTCTATAGCTTTCTTTACTACCTTACAGTAGTTATTTTTTCCTCAACCCCTGTAAGTATAAGCATTCTGGATCAATATATCTGGAATGCTATCCATAGCTGGATCAAACTTTGTGGTTTCATATGGTAGTACACTGTTTTTTGACTATATTTTCTGGATGTTTTTGTGACGCTAGAAGGACAAAGGTTGAATTTAACCCTGTGTCACGATGGTAAAAAAAATCCTTTAAAAATCTCTTGGATCCAGATTGGTCTTGGTCTGGATTGGCCTTTGAGCCATTTCTCACCGATCCTGAAAATTTCGTGCAAATCCGTTCATAGCTTTTTGAGTTATGCTGTGAACAAACAAACAGATCAATGCATGTTATTGTGACATGGGTTTATTTTGCTTACACTGTCAGCTAAACAAGTAACAAAATGAGTCAGTGACTGATACTTGTTCAATAAGAGCTGCACAATAAAATAACCTGTGAATCATGAAATCACAAACATTGTGCATTTTTGTCATTGTCACTTGTACAATGTTGTTGTCTTCTTCCATGTATTGCAGCATTTTCATATTTTTTCATCTTTTGAGTTGTTATGCTTGTATGCTTTGGTCTTTCGTCATTTTGACTTTTTGCTTCTTTTTCAGCATTTTTGTCCTTTATTTCTCTTATTTTTTGCCGCATTTTTGCCATTTTCATCCTTTTTTTTATCTTGCTGCGTCTGTTATGTGTAGTTTGTGTCTTTTTAACATCTTTGATTTTATGCCATTGTTTTCTTTATTTCTTATTTTTAAAGTTTTTGTTTTGTGTGTTTTATGACTGATTTAAAATCACAAATAACCATCATTCAAGGCCTTGATACTGTGCATGAAAGGTCTCCTCCAATATGTGAGATGAGTCAGGTTTGTTGGGTGCAGTTAAAATATTTCAGGTTTGACCAAAAACATTGGGTGCCACATTGCAATCAAATAAGGTTAGGGATAACAGAGAACTTGAAAATGAGGGGACTGTAATGAAGGCTATACTCAATAGCGCACTCACAGCTGTAATTTAAATGGCAAAGGTTTAGTATTAGAACTGCAACAAACCCCCTAATTTTATAAAGTACAGTCCCGATGAGCAGAATGATAAAGCACCCATTAAGAAATATCCCTGTCCTTAAATGTGGCCTTCTGAAGAATTTGGCCACTGATATTTAATTGGAAGGCAGAAAAAGTTATCACGGTGCGAGAAAGATGAAAAGGAGACGTGAATTTCTACGACGATCTCACGTTCACGCTGATAAATAACAGATAATAAACATGGGATTATAGAGGCCATTTTGTCTGTGGTCTTCTCCCTTTATAGTCCTAGTGACTTTGAGAAATATGTCTCTAAATTTAGCATCAGATTTATCAAACCAAGGCAATCCAGGGAAAAGAGGGACTTGGGAATAGAGAGAGCAAAAGAAAGAGACAGGGTTGAAAGGTATCTAAAAGACAGGTGCAGCAGACAAAGGATTGAGGCTAGTGGAGGGAGGGATTGTGGCGGTGGGGGCCATTGTCTGTGAGATCCTGTCCATCACTTGCCACTTTTAGAATGAAAATACATCTCCACTAATATCCGCCCCACACATACATTTATACACGCGCACACACCGGCAAGACACATGAGGAGAAAGAGATGTGAATTTCAATTAAGCAGGTAAGGAAATTAAACTAGTGTTACAGTTATAAAGTCAACCAAGTAGATAAAGACTCCAATACGGGGAGGGGGGAGAGGGTGAATGATATAGACACAGAACGACCGACTGATTCCCACGCAAACACGCATCACAAAGGCAGGCAGAGGCTGAAGGTCAGTGGAGGTCAGGTGGAGAGCTACTACTCAAGCTACCTCTGCTTTTAATTTCCTAATTTTCTACTGTTGACTCCATGGAACAAAACAGGGATCTCATTAAGTGGTGCACAAATAATAACCGCTAATGGTAATGAATTCTTTACTACACTGCGATTTTAATGCATTCATAGATGCAAGTGTTTGCTGTTTTTAATCACCAACCACAGGTCGTGTCTACTTTATGCAAATGAGGACGACCTGACTTGTGGCTTCTCAGACTATTCTTATAAACAAACTTTTAAACAACTAAGTTCAGCAATGGATTTAAATTCTGCAACAGGAGAATACGGGTTTTGATTTATTTCACAAAAGAAAATGTATTTTGATTAGTAGCAGCCATTGTTTCAAAATTTATAATCAGAGCAAATGCATGTTTTAGTAGCAGAGATGTGTGTGTAAACTTATAGGCCTTTAACTGTTAAAACAAGTCCTTACTGCCGACTTCATGTGCAATTAATAGTATCTCACATCTCCATTTTACTAGTATGAATACATTAGCCATTTCTCCTCACCTCTCCTCTCATGTCAAATGTTCTTACCCTGACATTTCACTGAGCTGATTTGGCAATCTGCATGCACATCCAGGGTTAAATTGGACTTGTTTGTATGGTAGATTTACATAGGATGCAAATTCTTAAAAAAGCAAAAGAGCAGCAAGGAAGCACCTTACAGATGAGTTTCTGACAGGCTGCATTTAAGTACATAAAAAATAACCTTGTGAGGATATAATTTTGTCCTTTATTTTTTCCTTGTTATTTACCTCAGTTACGTGCTGCTAGAGGTGTGGATATTTTTCAATTCTCTTTCATTGTTGATGTGTCTTGATTTTAACTGTAGCACAAAGACGGGTTAGTCTTTCGAATGAAAAGTGCGTTAGAAATTAAATTTATTATTATTACATGACAGCTGAATTTATTGTGATACACATACATTTCCTTTTTCTGGGATTATTTTGTTTATATTGTCTTTTTGCATCTTAAGTTGCTTTCATCTAGTTACTAGGGATGATAGCCGAAAAGTGATTAAAAGCAGATAATGAAAGCAACTAAAAATAAATGTTCACTCTTGCTTTTACCACCACATGCACCATTTCACAACAGAAGAAGAGTAACAAGTCCACCAGGTAAACATGTGGTGCAACGGGACATACGGTGAGAAAAGATGCCACTGCTGAAACCAATGAAGTATGCTAAAGTAGATGCTAAAAAGTAGTGTGGAGCACGTTTGAAAATGAATAAACGGTGTACTGAAAACTCCACCAGGTGAAGCTAGCTCATTCTAAGGCCTTGTCCACCTGAAAACTAAAACGTTCTATTTCTTTTTTGTTTGAAAAAGTTTTCCGTAAACATGGTACCATCTCAAGAAATGCGTGTGTCCACATTAAACAACTGAAAATGCTGTAGTATACATAGCAGGCCTCTAAGTAGCACTGTAATACCGCCAGAGAAGCACCACCAACAGAAAAGAAGACATGGAGCATGCACATAAAACTCGTGCAATGTAAACAAACAACTAAGAATGGGGGGACATGTTCTCCATGTCCACTTGTTGCTCACAGTGGTGGTAGAGGGGCAGATGTACTGTAGCTGTAAAAGACATAACAAGCTCAGTAGTTTCTGCAACACTGAAATCCGTGTTGTTCCTGCTGTTGGTGGGCTTAGCGCATGTGGGTTAAGGGAGGGGTGGAGCTATGGTGTCATTGTTCAGAAAAGATGGGTATGGATTTTAACATGGAAAAGCAAGGGCGACATTTTGAGATTTGTTCACTGTGGGACGGTTTCAAAAGGTAGCATATTTGGGCTCCGAGTGAGCTCCATGTGAAAGAAATGACCAAACAACAAAAAACTTGCAGATACTCCTAAACCCATCTCCTTGTGGATGGCCTCTAAACCTACAGAAAATCTTGATTTTCACAAGTGGACAAATCAAGCAATAATCAATTAGTTACACTTGAAATAACCAGCCCTACTAACTACATTTTACATGTTTTTTTTTTTTTTTACATTTTTGTCTTTTATGGAAATCTTTTTGCATCTTTTACATCATAATTATATCATTTTCACCAGTATGCATCTTTTGCATCGTTATTTCCTTTTTTGTCATTTATGACTATTTTAAATTCACAAATGATTTTCCTCAGGACCAGCATCACCTTTAATCTGTAAAGACATAATGATTTGACATTAATTATGCTAATTATCAGTTGAATAAAATGAAAATATTCATGAAAATGATTTTTTGGTTACATCGTTGAGTTCTACCTGACATAACAAACATAGTCTTGTGTGGTAAAATGAGAAATTGATGATGTGATAAAATGAATCATTTTAAATTTGAATTATTGAATTGAGTCAAACTGTGAGACCGGTAAGATTCACACCTCTGAAATAGAATGATAAAAAGTGATATAACTGCACACATTTCCTGTCGGCATGACTGTTCATCCAAGTGCAATATCATTTAATGGATCAAGTCCAAATGAATACTAAACACCTTGTCAATTGAAATTCACCTGAGGTTGGTGTTTATTCATTTACCAATATACACATCTGCTTGATATTACATGGGAGATTAACTAGTTCCATACGAAGGATTCATACAAGTACAGAGTCATCATGCACCTGTATTCCCTAATGACGTATGTAAAGGGCTTCCCCTCTTCGTCAATTAGTCAACTAAGTGGTTGTTGCAGCCTCATTCCACAGAGATATTTTTATTTCACTTGCTTTGTTTTTATGTGTCTTCTTTTACCGCATTAATGATCTTCCCCAAAAATCCTGATCTCCCCTCTGGGGTCAAGAGAGTGTATTAGATATTCATTTCACAAGTTACTTAATTATGAGGTATAATCAATCAAACAATTAATTTAACAGGCCTATTAATTTATGTGAGTCGTGCTATATTTCATACACTGCATGTATGGATTAGTATGATATAAACGCCCGTATTCATTTGACAAAAGTTAATGAGGAAAGAAGGTGAAAATAATTTGAAGCAATATAAATGCAAAGCGAACAGAAGGTCAAAGTTGGACTAATTAAAAGTGCTATAAAATTGTCTAGTGCTATAAAATGGCTGCATCCAGCTATCAATTAGAAATCTCAAAATGGTCCTAGGCGGTAGCAGCGAGGAAATGAATCTGTCAACACTTTTCATTATTGTATGATAACACGGGGGAAAATTAAGTCACAAAATAACTGTTACATGCTGGACTTGACCTGCTTATGCATTACCCCTGTTTGATTATTTCATATTCTACACTGTTTTCCACAAGCTGCAGGAAAAAGGAGCCTTTTTTTTCTTTAGGGGTTTGTTTTTGTATTTTCCGAGAGAGTGTCATAAGAGGTCTTATTTTTAATGAATCAAGGTGAAAGCACAGGCAGTGGTGCAAATTTGTGACGCTACCACATGTAGAGCCCATCACTGCGAGAACACATTTTTGGTAATTTTGTGACCAAAGATGCTGGCACAGCAGTCGCACACCTGCGGTGCCGCCATAAAAAGAGGTTGAATTAGAAGGAATAAATTACGGGTCGGGGGCTGGTGTCAATCATAGTCAATTAAATTATGTCCTCTCATTCCCTTTAACAGCAATGAGCTCTTCACCATGTGGCAAAGACAGTTTTACCGTGAATCAGAGTCCAGTCTGGCTGCCCTATGAAACTGTCTGCACACATAAAAACAGTTGGTATCAAAGGTGCAGAGTCACAAATTAGAATTATAAGGTACAAGAAATGCACTGCCACCACATATGATATCCAATTTCAAGTTAAATTAATTTTCCTGGAAATACTGAAACCTCACAATTGGCACAATAAATCAAGTCTGAGCAGCCAAACTTGACACTGACATTACCTCTGCATATTTTTGGGAAAATGGATAATGTGCAGTAATTACTTTAGCTGGCTTCAATTAAGCAGGGAACATCAGTAGTTAACATTTCCTTTTGTTAAATGATAGTGGATGCTGTTTGTAATCTGTGGTGTTGTCAGATTAAAGGAGTCATATGGCAAGGTCACTGACAAAACGACACAAGACTGGGTCAACAACTGATGTAAGTGTGAAGGTCATGAATTATGCTGTTTTGTATTCTGTGGAGATAATTAACACTGTCAGACATTTAGTGCACGCAGTATTTAGCCAAGGGTTCATTTCTTTGGTTGAAGAAAATGTATAAAAGGCGTGTTGTCTAATAAACCACCATCTATACTTTAATTATAAAGACCAATTACATGTGTGATGTGCATTTACTTTGCTTCCCTTTACCACTGCAGCACAAAGTACAGTAGCTTTACATTGCTTCATTTGTAACATTAAAGGTACAAAAAAAAAAAATCACTGCTTTTGTTACAAGGTCCATAGAAAATGCATTCAAACATACAAGGCAAAGTCATACTTTCTCGGCTTAAAGGCAGAGCAACACATGAGATAACCCTGTATCCTGTCTATCCTGTCCATAAACAATAAAACCTAAAATCATTCAGTTAGAGTCAAAATGGTTTAGATCAGTGGTCCCCAACCCCCAGGCCGTGGACCAGTACCGGTCCGTGGGTCAATTGGTACCGGGCCTCACAGAAAGAATACATAACTTAAATTATTTCCATTTTATTTATTATCTGATTCTGAACGATGCTTTATTTTGGAAAATTACCGGCTTCTCTCCGTCACACCTGTCTATGACTCACTGTTGACACACGTCAAAGATGCTGCCTCGGTCACATTTCTTACCAACATCCGTTGCCTTCTTAAAGGGGCTGCGCCGGTGACACGTAACATGTTACTGCTAAATTGAAACCCCTAAGCTAGTAAAATGACCAAAAAACAAACATCTTTGGAAAGTTTCTTTGCGCAGGGTAAAAGAGACAGTGAGGAGCCAGAAGAAGAGCCTACGACTTCAAAGAAAAACAAAGCTGCACTGAATGGACAATACCAGGATCCGACTTGAAATATGGATATATTGCAACCAAAACAAAATGACGGAGCAGACTGGACATAAGCAGCACACTTGGGGTGTCATTGTCTCCCATTAGCCCTTAACGGGACAGTCTCGTTGCAGAGAAACACACTCAGGGCTCTCACTGATTTAACGTTATGGTGGGTTGTATTTGTCCTGCACTTTATATTTGTTCTTGTGGTGGATCTTATGTTGAAGGCATGTTTAACCTTTACCGTTACGACCAGAGCGTGTGGGGCTTGGAGGCCATTACTTCATGTTATGATGTTGGCGCGATGACACGAGGACGCTGTTAATAAAGTTGCATACAGAGTGGATTCACGTTAATTATTATATTTAGAAAATACCAGTTTTTATGCTGATCGTATCGTTTTATTTTGTTGTATTTATCTGTCGCACTTTAAACGCTGGTCCATGAAAATATTGTCTGACATTAAACCGGTCCATGGCACAAAAAAGGTTGGGGACCGCTGGTTTAGATAATCAGACATGAAATTAACTTTTTTACATTGTTCTTTCTTGCTCTCCTGCATTTTAAGTCTCCTGTGCATTCGTCTTTTTTTCTGTGTGGGCAAAATGTAGATGTAGTGCATCATTTTTGTCTCACTGTAAGAGACTGCTTTTAATAAAAAAACTATCGTGCACACATTTATTCATCTACATATGCCCATTAGCGAGTACTGTATATTTATTCTTTATTCCTGATGTCAGATTGGATTTATATCAGAATTAATTTTTGAATTGAATTTAATCAAACTTCTTTGACATAAACACAAATATACAAATACATATTACAGAGAACCAACTTGAAAACACAAATTTATCCAGATGATAAAATATGATCTGGCTGACACTGGCTTCGATGAAAAATTATTGGCATGAGCCAACATGTCAGCAGTATAATCGTGAATGATGTGTGGAAGAGAAAGGTCACAGCTGAGGACTGAGGTACTATGTAGAGGAACAGCTAAGCTCTTTAGCGACCTGACTCAGATCCACTAATGCAAAACCACAGATTGGGTATGCTGCACGTATGTATTTTTTTGTGAATCACTTTAACAAATGTGGTGTGTCATCTCATTAAATAAACCTGCAAATTCCATCTGCCTCTACGTATCGATCTGAAAAATTCGACATGATAATGAAAATAAATGACAAACCGTCCTGCAGAGTGAAGCAGGTGAAGGTCTTAAATGTAGAGCAAGATGCCAGGCCGTTCTCTAGCTCTTCATCCGGCCTTGCTTTGTTTTGGCTCAACACTCAGATTCGATCCAGTTCTTCCTTTAACCCACAGTGCAATGCAGATTTTCTGTCACTGGGGTCATTTGGGAGCTATTAAGCAGTGCGTAGGCAGAGCATAAGAAAAACAGTAGTGGCTCTTTGAGTGGCTCGCACATAAGGTGGAATTTACAGAAAAACAGTATGAAGATAGGGGTGGCTCACTTGTTTTAATCAACGTGATTCTTATCACTAGTATTGTGGCCTCCTGCACTGCTGCATTGTTTTATGTTAATACTCTTGGAACACTTCTATCCTATCTACCTTTTTATCTTTTATCAAAGTTAAACACACAGCTTGTGGTTATATTTTAGCTGATATTTTAATTAAGGAGCAAATGGTTTTAGCTAATTACATAATGTTTGCACATCAGAGTGACAACATACACTACAGACACTGTTTAGCACCAAAAAGGAAACAACACACAGCTGCTTAGAGTGACAAGTAAAATAACAGAGCAAGTTTTTGAAATATCTAATTACTGCATAGAATATATTTCTGTGTGCGTCTATCTTTTGCTTTTTGTCTATTCAGTTGTGTTTGACTTTTTTCTCTGTTCTGCTGTGTTTGATTAAAAACACAATACTGCTCTATTAGCTGTGTGAAAACATTAAAATGCTAAAAGTGCCAATATAAACAAACATTAGACCAGTATGTGTACAAAGGGAAATCATGACCACAAGCTTTTAGCAACATCAATACAACAAAGTGTTCATATGATTAGTGCTGAACAAAAGATGCTTTTCACAGTTAATGAAAATGATTAAATGTTGTGACTTCTTCAAATCTACAGCACTGATACAGTGTTTCAACCAAATCATTTAGCCAGAAGAAGACGACAAAAGCTACTGGCCATTGCAATTAATCACACTACCAACAACTGTACGACTAATAACCTGACAAGCTTGTCTTGACAAAAGAATATCATTCTTAATCTGAGAGGCTGATGCCCTGACAAAAAAAAAAAGGACAGCACATAAAAACTACAGAGCATGAACTGTCACACAACGTCAAAGAGAGAAAGCACAATCTGGCCTGTGAGATACCAATATCTTACTCTGCAATGACAACTGGATCCAATCATGGCACAACACTTCAGTGAGCGCGGCTGACAATCCTCCAATCAGACAGACACGTCCAAAACAAAATGATCAGACTAACTTCAGCTTTTCTGCGCTAAATTACAAGATGTAAGAGGATTAAACAACAGAGTAAAGCACCATTATAGTTTAAAAGTTCTCACTTTTTGAGGATTTAGAGGAAAAGAAGTGCAATAAATAATGCTAATGTACAAAACACAGACAACATGGTTATACTCTTCAGTATGTAGTGGCTCCTCATTTGTTCTTCAGTAAGTGGACACAATGCCACAAAAACATACAGTAAAACTAGAATCTGCATAATGACTCCCATAATGTATTCAGGACTAAAAAGGTGCAATTATATGTTGCACATCCTGGATGACTGAATCAGAGTGAGGTACAGTTTGAGAGCATGATTCTTAGATTTGTTTTCTGTTTACCGGTACTGTATATGGACCCTTATAGCTGTTAATAATGATCGCACACATCAACACACCGGAGGCTCTCTCTTGTTGAGGGGTGGTCTATTGTACAAATCTCAGGCAACATGTTTTAAAGCAGAAACACAGAGGTGACGGTGCCGAGAAGTCGGAAGAATTCAAAACTGCACCGCGAGGTGATGTGCCTGACAACACAATGGACCTATCATCCTGATTATGCTGACCATGCCTTTCTTTAATTATTTCTGATATTTAATTCAAAGCCAATCAAAAAAATAAAAAAAAATTAATTAATGGTAAAAATTAGAAATGCATTCTGCATCTGCCACTCTGGTTACCAAAGCTGCTCCCTGAAATGATGACTTTCAAAGTTAAGTGCCCCTCAGCTTCATTTACAAACTTAGTTTTTCACATTTGACTGACTGGAAACTAAATAGGATGAAAAAAGGTGTTTATATCATGAAAAATTCACCTGGGGGTAAAAACACATTCTGTTGAAATGGTATAAAAATTGATTTTTAATATTCTGTACTGTACTGATGTATTTGAGGACAAACATAAATGTACTGTTTTTTTATTGTGAATGACAGGCCTAGCATATTTTCTTCAGTTTCTCCTACCTACATAAACGACCTGCTCATCTCCCCTGTGACTGAGCACAGCGTCCCAAAGCTGCTGCTATTACACACTCTGCGTTCTGAATGGATCACAATTGATTTTTATTTTGGATCTCTTCCTTCTTTCCATATATGGTTTATGACAAAAGCCAAACAAGACTGACAACAGAGCTCAGCGATACATTTGCTCAAGTCAACCTACTACAGATTAGACTAGTGTTTTGTGTGTGTACTTGTGTGGTTTGTGTGTGTCCATGTGTCTGCGTATGTATGGAGGCTTTGATAAGAGGTCTTGAGAGGTATAGTAAAGGACCATGCCCTCCTCTCCCCTGCTCTCTTCTCCTCTATCCTGGCTAGCAGGCTGTCCTCATTACTGTCAGTCAGCATCAGGTTTAGCAGTGCCAGGCTCCTGCACAGCCCTCTGTCCTCTCTGCCCTGCCAGCACTAGCCTGCCTGACTGCTGCCATTGGTAAGCATTGTAGGAACCCCTCAATCCCCTAGAAAACCTAATTACTCTCCATCCGCAACCAAGGAGACCAGAGCAGACAGAGGGAGGCCAAGGAAAGAAGAATTACACACATGTACACTCCATTTATGAGTACTGCAGCAATTATTTAAACAAAAGAAATGTGCATTCATATTATAACTGCGATAAAAAAAATAATTACACTGGCATACACATTCACACATCATTTATCTTTCCACTGAAGCAGAAATATTGAACAAAAGCAAGAAAGAAGAAGACAAGATGCATTTAGAATGTGTGAAACACAAAAAAGTGCATGAATCAAACGGAGCATTGCTTTGACTAGCCGTTAACTGGGTCACTCAGTTGGTGATTGTGTCCGACCACCAAACAAACAGTCATTCATATGTCTGTGCTCTGGCCCCATTTTCATCTGGAGCAGTTCCACTGAGGCCACTGAAAGCAAAGGGGCTGACGGGTCAGAGATTTAAACCTATCTCCAGCTTCGCCACTGAAGCCATTACCAAAAGAAGGGCAAAGACAACTCCTTCTGTCATCCTCTATCTGAAGGAGGGTATATTTGTGTCGGGGGCACATCTGTTTTTTTTTTTTAAAGCAGGACGAGAGGAGAGTGACAGTGAAGAATTCCCATCAACTCGCTTGTCACTTTTCTGTCGTCTTGGTCAAAGTTTTCTTCGCTCACAATCAAACAGTGTCTTGGTTTCAGTGAAACGTCAGGGCACTTAGTGTCAGCTGTAAAGCTCATTTCAAATGTGCATTTATTTTGAGAAACAGAGCAAAGATCTTTTCGATTGGACTTCATATTCGTCACTCATTGAAGTGGAGACCCTTTACATATGCCTTGGAATGCACCGTCTGCTCTGGATAATAGCCTTCATATTGTTCAATCCCCCCTCTTTCTTCCATCTGTTGCACTGTGGACTATCTGCATTGCAAAATGCCTTAAAATAACAGTTGTCTAATAAAATCTAATCTCCTTTCACATTCTAAATATTTGGGAGGTCTCATTGTCATAAACCATGATTCTGAACAAAGATAGTGATATGATATTCTCTTGTACAAGATTTTTGTCCTTGAATATTCTTTCAGACTGCAGCTGTGCAGATCTGACTTGGAACGGGGGAAGCTGGTGCTTTTAATAAACTCACAGGGACATTCAAAGGGGCTGGCAGCTACGGAGGTTTCATTTTCCCAGCAGTGAGCTGTGTCATTTAAAATAAGGATCATTTTGAGAAGGGGAATATCATAATGCTAAATCTAGATCAAATAACTGAGCAAGGGGTAGGACTGGGTTTACAAGGTCTTGTAATCCTAAAACACTAAAGCAAGAGCACAGACAGATGAAGGCGCTGATAGACTGTTGGACAAAGAGAGTGACAAATAAAGAAGCGGAACGATGACAGAAAGTGTTTATTTTGAATCTGCACTTCACACGAGTGGTTTTATTTGTGTGTGAATTTTTGTGTCACACTGTAAAAAAAAGTACAGGTCAAGATGACATTTTATCACTTTATGCAGCATTATAACTGAATTAATTCAAATTTAAGCTCAGAAAACACTAGAGGACAGTACACCTGAGGGCCTTTTCTTCAGGTAAGAGTAAAAAATACAGAGTATGGAAAGAGGAAGAGGCATGAATACTGGTTAATCTCCCATTCACACAAACAGTGTGTCAGGCAGAGAGAGAGGGGAAAAGGAGAAGGAAGAAAGAAAGAGTGACATGGAAAGAGAGAGAATGAGACAAAGAGGGTACCAAAGTGAAAGTGAGAGAGCTCCAGGCAGGCACAGCTGCCACAGATAGCCCAGCACCAACAGTAGGCCATGAACAGGGAAGCCACAGTCACAGCTGTCACATACTGGAGTAAAATTTGGGACAGTACTTTGATGATATTTCTGACTGATAGTCCAGAATTTCCTAAACCAAGGTAGCACAGTTAGCCTTCACTACATTGACATTAACACATGCAGTTTAACCCAATAGTTTTAGGGAAGAAAACTGTCACTGCAAACAAAATAAACAGCATTTCCAGGAGTTCAAATATTGTCAAAACTGTCTCTGTTCAGTTCACATCTATTTATGCACAGATAGAGTCCTTTTCAGCATCTCAGAGACTGCCACAGTCATAGTGCCAACCTGTCCTCAATGGCTTATCCCTTCATGAGGTGCAAAGAAAGGGTTACGCCCATTGCTCTGTAAATGGATGCTGCTCCTTCTTTTCATTTCCATAACAAGCCATCAGAACTCATCTCCCACTGAAGTGGCCACAGTCCCACTGGCAATTAAAATCATGCTGGGACATGCCATGGTAGTGTGTGACTCCACTGTGGGAAACAAAAGCAGCAGTAGCAGCGGTAATGACGCCAACAGTTGAGTGGTAAATCTCAAGCAATGTCGGTGGAAACCGACGCTTTGATTTCTCCAGGAAACAACAAGCAGGCCTCGTTTACACGTTTCAGTATGAACCATACTGGAATATATCAAACAAGGAAACGGCAAGAAACAGCATCATTTCATCTCCATCTTCTTTTCCACTTTCTAGAGCCAGTGACAACAGAATATAAGATGTGGGTGTTTTAAAGAAGCCACTGTTATCTTAACATACTAAAAATTTGGTTAGAAACAATAAGGCATGAAAACACTTGGGTCATTCAGATTTAAAATGAATGCATTTCAAAATAAAAGACTTCTAAAAATAAAATGAGCAATAAAATGCTTCAATAAGGTCTGGGGATTTTTTCCAGTCCACACATGCAGACAAAATTGTTAACCACTATCCATTTATATAGTATTGTACAAGTATAATAGTCTGGTGGATTAGAATTAGGTAAAATCATAATTGCCTTTGCATTATATAATGGAGAAAAGGAAAAGAACATGATTAAAAAAGATATTTGTTGTTAATACTTGAACTCAAATATTTTTCAAAAGCCATCAATAAAAAATACATTTTGTAAGGTGTGATTTTCCACTGATTTCTTTTCCAGATATTTTCTATGTCAACAATTGCTTGTAATAAAAAAAAACACAAACGCTGACTTTGTGACGTTCTTCGACTGCTTTATGAATGTGCCTCTGTCAGGTGGCTATCCAGACCAGGTCAAATAGACATTAAGAGGCAAATAAAAACAAATATACATAAAGCACTTTGCATCACAGCATCATTATTTAATCCTTTCATTCTCATCTGTCAGTCTTCTACAGATTCATCCTAATCCCTGTACATTTGTGGACTAGTGCACATTGATACCTTTGACACAACTTGTAAGCACAGCTCTGCATTTCTAATGTAAAATGTTCTCTCTAAAGATGAGCTTTTAGGTGCGCTCCATTAGTCTTTTGAAATGTGTGCCACGCTGCATTTCCTTAGCATGTTTTCTCTGATCCTCAGAGCCTGTGGCTTATCTCACCTCTGTGCCCTTTACCATTATTCTGGGGCAGATAGTCATAAAAAAGATAGGTTACTCAAATCAAACAGATGCACAAATCTGAATAGAAGTCACCAAAGCAAAAGCAAACAGAATTCGGAATCCAGTTCACACCAGATACTTCTGTGTCCAGCCTTTAAATGTTTCACAGTGTTATGTTTATATCAACCAATCTTAACTTCCAATCATATATCACAATATTAAAGGCATCAACTGAATAAATACTGCTGTATTTAGACTAAATTGCTCCCAAAATCAGCAATGCTAAAGTCAGTATGCTGCAGCTGTTTCTGATACACATTTAACTTTTACAGCTCTGATGCTATTAACATTTATATTGCTACATATACTGAGCACCTTTGGCACAAACATGTTATACTGAATGGTTTTAGATTTATCATGATGTGAAAGCCACAGGTTATGAGCAAGAATCAGTCGACCACTCAAACAACTGCTCATATTCTTAGTCGACAGATTTTAACACACATTTTGGTTATTTCAACTTTTACAGTTACTTTTTTAACTTTTAATCCAGACAGAATGGAATGAAATAAATTCAGGCACTGATTTAGTGAACAAATTATACACTTGATTCAGAAGTGATGAAATGCTGTCAAACCACAACCACCACCTGCAAATTACAAAAAAACCCTGCTGTTCAGCACCTTACCTGTTCTTTGTTAAGTCCCAGTGAATGTCATATTTAAAAATTCTTGTTTTAGAACAAACATACAAATGGTTCTTAAATTGTATTTTCTTTTTTTTAAGTTACAGGTATAGGAGCTAAATCCTCCTGCTTTAAATATCTATGCAAATCCTCTAAGCAGCTGTCTAATAGTCACATTTAAGTGAAAAGATTACAAGGTCGTCTATTTCAGTATAACCTGATGAATATGTGTTGCCAAATTCCTGTCTGTTTCTGACTGTCTCTTTACAACTGTCCATGTTTTGGGGCAGTGTCAGTTATGCCTGCTGATACAAGTTGTTTTTCCTGTGATCCTGTCATCCCGGTGCAAACACCTTCAGTTGTTTACAGTGAAATGTCCTCTGTGTTCACCTTCACTTCCTGTCTGTTTTCAGCATTACTCTACGTGCTGTACATACTGTATACTTTTACCATACTGCAGCATTCAGCAATGAGAGGTCACTGACAGGGTTACTTTTGAGGTCATTGTGAGCTATGAGAAAATTAACGCTGATTGGTCGCGTCACAGTTTGCTCCCCAAAGCCCGTGCTACTGAGGCACCTGCCAAGGCGAGCTTCTTTAAACAAGAATGGAGCCTATTCAACAGCTGCATAAGCAGCCAGGCAGGCAGACAGCGCAGGGACAAAAGAAAGCAAATGCAAAACAGAGAGGACTTTCTAAATAGGAATCTCAGAATGGGACTTCTTTTAAAGGTCTTAAATCAACTGAACATAAAGTACAAACTCATGCAATGTTAATCTATCTGGTTTAATCCCATTTCTGTAAGATCCTTTATAATCCACATTCAATGCAGCCATTTTTCTTCTCTAACAAGCTTTCCCTATAGCCATTTTATAAATCACTGGAAGGCCTTTACGGTGCCACAAATTCTGCTATGGTGTCATTATTACACTGACGAATGACTCATGGAATTTAGAATGACCAATATTTTACACACACTTCAAAATATTGTATTTCCTTTCTAGAAACATTGCTAAAAAGAGTACCACAGTGTAGAAAATAAACAACAGCAAGTGGAGTTTCTTGGTGGCTTAAAAAATGGAAGTATAATGATTTGTTTCAGGTGTTTCAATACAATTTACGTAGACTCAGTTCAGAAAAAGCAGAAGTTAAAGTGATCTACTGACTGTGTAAAAAAAAAAGTGGAGAAATACTAGTAGTTTTTTAGCCATATGCCGATATCCTCAAGTCACCATGTGTCCTGGCTTTGAAAGCCTGTACTGCCAATTCCTCATTTGAAACCCGAACAACTCTTTAACAATGCCTTTTCCTGATCCAGTGGGAAGGAGAAAATCTATTATCGATTTCCACCTGGTTTAGGTGGAAAAAGCCCTGATAGCATTGCTGAATAGCTCTGCACTGTACTGTGGTATAGCCTGCACATTAAATGCTGGGGGATGGTGTGAGAGGGCATGTCAACAAAGCCCTTGACTACACCAGACATATCTGCGCACCCTGAATATTTAATTGTTAACAGAACAGTATTCAAAAAAAAAACCCACAGGAGGAGATAAAAGGATAGTCCGGCATCATTTGATTTTTCTTATTTATCTTAATCATCCATTGTTTCTATGCTAATTGTTATTACTTCTACACGCATGCACTACAATTAAAGATGCTTGTAAATCACTTATGTCATTCAGTTCAATCCCAAATCCTTCAGAAAACAACTTACTAGGCATGCAGTCAATTTCAAAATCAAACAATCAGGCCTTATAAAAAATAGTGACTCTTAGATCACACCATTCATTTCAGACCAAAACATTAATGTACATATTCCTACAAACTGCGAAAGCAAAAATAGGAGTGCAAAACCTTGACTCTGCTTCCTATTTGTGTGATTTTTATTCCTTTTCAACACCTCAGACACATTTCAACCAAGTGCATCAGCCACATCTGCATTAAGCCAGCAGACAAGATGCTTTTCACATTTACAGTCTGTCACTTTTAACAAGACACAACATAAACCTTGATAGACACACTATATTTGACAAGCATATAGTAATAATAGGAAATAGGGGCTGATTTCAACATGTTTACCAGCATAAATACATGAGTGATAAAATGAAAATGTAAGGATGGTGTGAGAAATGCAATGGAATAACAAAGAAAAAAAAACAGATAACCCCAATCATGCTAAAAATGTCCTTATTTTGTTTATCTCTGGTTTCTCACAAAACTGCACGGGCAAGATGAGAACAAGGCAGCCAGAGCAGGTATTTCTCCATAATAACAAACAGACAACCACTGCATATTATCTGCTGCGTGAGCACACAAAATTAAGTAAGGTAGTGGCATGAGACATAATAATTTCCTTTGAGCAAGGTTAGTGACCAATTTATTCTTACCTTAGGCTGGGCGCGACGGGGAAAGGCAACCTTAGGATCAATCTGAGAACGACAAAAGAATAGCAACATTGTTGTTAAAAGAAAAGCTGTGATATTTTAAGGGTGAAAAGCAGTGAATAGGTATTGAGGACATTTCTAAAACTCCAAGACCACCAAGTACCCACAGTGCAGATTGGTCATTTAACACCAGTCATAGTGATTATTGAACGTTCATAATAATAATTTTTCATTTAAGCAACACAACCTGCACTGTGGTGATACAGACAGGTTGTTTCAGGATTTACTGCAGTCGCTTAACTAACGCTGCATTTAGGTGTTAAGAATTATTGCAAATACAAATTTAATACACAAGTGGCCCAACAATGCGGCAAGACTTATACCAGGCGTCTGCAACCTGTGGCTCTAGGGCCACATGTGGCTCTTTAGCCCCTCCTCAGTGGTTCCAGTAACGTATTATAATAACTCTAAATGAACAAAAAAAGCATTAAATCCACAGCAAAAGGAAAAAATGAACTAGATAATGAACAAAAAAAAGAAAAAATGAAAAAGAAATCCACAAAATTAACAGTATAATCAAGTAAATGCCCAAAACCAAGAAAGTGAATATAAATATGCAAAATAATGAGCACGACTGTGACAAAACTGAACAAAATAATCCACAGATTAAGCAAAAATATTAACTGAACTGAACAAAATAATCACGAAAATGACAAATGATAAATCAATTTGATGAAAATTAAAATGAGCAAAATGATGAACCAAATATTCCACAACATGATCAAAAATGACCAAAATAATCAATAAAATTAACAAAAAATGAACAAAAAAATTAAAATTATCAAGATAATAAATACAATTAAGTTAATAAACAAATATGAATATTTTTGTGACTCTTGACACACATGTATTTTTACTTTGTGTCCAAAAATGCCTCTTTATAATGTAAAGGTTGCTGACCCCTGACTTATACAGAAGGAAATTTGTTGCAAAATGGAGCTGCCACCTCAGAATTTCATCAAATCTTCCCTCTTTGTACTTCACTGAAAACATGCTTAATGTTTGTGGTCTTTTAATATCCGGACTTCTTTGGAATATGCACATCTTTTTACAAAAACTTGGGAGCAAATCCAAGATGAAAAATGTATTATTTATATGATGTAGCTGCACCGAGTTCAGTGTGTATAATTAGAGCTACAACAGCAAATGCCATCATTTTGCTGACTATTAGCAAATCAATTCAGTTTACGGTCGCACTGACCGGTTCATTTGTAAAATACCATTTAATGCACCATTCTGGGAGAACCTTATTAGTCAGCACATTAATCTCTTATATGTTAAAAAAAGACAATCATTTCAATTTGCTGTTGGCCTATTATCTCACCAGGCCTATTTTTAATTATACTGGTGTAGAAAGTCACGTTTGAATGGAAGTTAAATGGTTTGCAGACTTAGTAACTGGATAGACCTTTAGGTTAAAAACACAATGGCATTCACTTCCACATCTTTGAGTTCTGAGTTATGGCAGCAGAAAATATGATATTAAAATGACGTGAAGTGATGTAACAAATGTCATTACTTACAGGTGCAAATTACCCGCATATGATATTCAGCCACACATTCACAGCACAACACTCAAAGCAATGGACCTGTCCTTCAATAAACAGGATATTAATTAACACTAATTACTGTGTTGATTACACTCCAGACTAAAATATTATTGCCACAAAATTATCTGCCACTGTGACCTATATATCTTAAGAGAAAGCAGCCACTGTGGATGAAAAAGTCAGCACAGGGACCAGACACACCACACTGTGCTGGTCATAGCTGAGGTAGAGTCACTTTTATTTTAGGCTGGACTGGCTGATTGAATATGACAGGGAGAAAATGAGAGTCTGAGGCTGGTGACGTCTCCAGATATTGCCAAATAACCGGGAGGATGCGTCACATCAGCCTGTTTCTCCATCTTGTGCTTGTTATCTCATTAGCTTCATTTTCCCCATTAATTTCACTGGCATGAAGGTATGTGGCAGGGGGTCTCATCAACCTTGCACTTAACAATGAGGAGGAACTATTTCAAACAGCAGTGTCATCTCATAATCTCCCTGCTTTGATGCAATTTGAAAAAAAGAGATTTAAAAAAAGGAATTTCCAATTGATTTTATGCAAATGAACCTTTGGAAGCAAATAATAAATAAATGACATGTGCCTTTGTTCAACATGGTACCCTTTCATGTTGCAGCTTACACTTTATGTATTTTCGATGCATTGCTTACAAAGTGAGATCATCTAATAGTACTCATTATTTGTCATACATTCTGCTATATGTTGGTTTTTAAGTTAATGTTAGAGAAATGCGTCGTTCACTGTTTACCCATTAGTAAAATAAAACAGATACGGCAAATAAATCAAATATTTACATTATTACGCCAAGCCAGCTCCCCAAGAAAAGGTACTCCTTTGGCATAGATAGATTCATTTAATAAAAATGCTTTATTAGCTCACACATCTGAAGAAAACAATACAAAGAAAATGAACCACAGAAAAGGAGAAACAGACAACACCATCTGCACAGATCAATTAAGCCAATGAGATTGACTATGTTTTAATGTGTTTGAAGGGAAACCATGATGTGCAATGTCACTGTCATCTTTTGTGCCTCTCTCACTTATTACTGTTATCTTTCTAAATCGGATCAAAATGAGAAATGAATTCAATAACACCTGGGTATGGCAACTCTGCTTGTAATGAATTTCATTTAAAGATTTGTTTTAGCACTTAGCCCCAGGCATAACCAATTCAAACTCAATTATTTTGTGCACCCTATTTGAGCAAAGACAACACATTAGGCGTGGAATACCAAAGTCCTACACTTGGTAACATACCTCACTTTTTAGCCTATATAAAAAAATGGTTACAAAATCTTATTTTAATACACTGCGGACAGGTTTTTTTTCTGCCCAACTGAGAAATGTGCACTGTGAGGGTTCTTGCTTCAAATTGCACAAGAGAGCAGTTTACCAGAACAGTAATAAAATGTTATAATTATCAAAAAGACACAGTGTTATGCACAAAATAGTGTTAAATTGGGACTGTGATAGTGCAGATTGTCTAAATCACACTCAGAGAAAAGCAACCAAATTAGGCAATGAGGACTTAGTAACCAATCCTTCTGAGAACTGCTGTAGCAGCACCT
Source organism: Pseudamia nigra (assembly GCA_029823295.1). Taxonomy (NCBI): domain Eukaryota; kingdom Metazoa; phylum Chordata; class Actinopteri; order Kurtiformes; family Apogonidae; genus Pseudamia; species Pseudamia nigra. The sequence continues at coordinate 31,468 of JAQQAE010000028.1, read as the reverse complement.
TTTTAGGTCACAACTTATGATGAATGACTCTTTTGAGAAATTTTGAAATAAAGGGGAGGGGAGAAGTGGCAATTGTTTCCCCTCTGTTTACACATTCATGTGCATATGTTTTTTTTGGTTGAAAAGTACCTTCACACTTCAGGCTATGAGCTAAAATAGGCATTCCACTTTGCACTGGATGAATATACCACTGAGCCAAAGATTATGTCCTCTCGGTTTCACCTGATACTTCCTTCCTGAAACATTTTGTTATGTAATGCACATACCATCAGGTCTGGGATTAGTCAAGCAAACCTGGGTGGCAGAGCTACTGCAGAGGGTCCACACGCAGTACTTGCTAATGTTAACCATCAAGTTTTCATGCTTTCTGTTTGGGACTATCAATTACAACTTTTATTTTTATAAAACTAATTTTTATGTACTATTTTTGTTCAGCCCATTTTTTCATTTTACAACTATCTAAAACAAAACTCAAGGACAAAAAAGCCACCAATGTGAAGCATTATCTATAATAACAGAAAATATGTATTTTAAAACCAAGAACACTGGCTGTTGCTACTTTTGCTTTTATTATAATTATCACATTCTTACCAAACTACTAATGCTAAGGTTTAGGCATTTTCCTGTTGGTGTGCTGAAAAGGCTTCCTGAGACAAATCACTGACTGCTGTAGAATTAGAAATAGCTATTTTAGTGAACACACTGCACACTGAAGAGTAAAACTGGAGCACAGGAGCTTGGACCTCACATCCAGCTATAGCAGCATCTTTATCATTTAGTGCTACAAATAGTATTTTATTAATTCATCTTTAGGACTTTCCTTTTTTGTGACAACATCACAAGCTGTATACACACATTTTAAGAAACCTCACTTGAGGCTAAATGACCAATGTGTCTAAACTTAAATTCAATCCATCTTTGAACCTTAGGTTCTGTTTTTAGCTATTGTTGAAATGGGAGAAAGCAGCCACAATAAACAAACAATCCAGTGGAATTTCCCTCTACTCTTTTGTTCTTGCATTGCTGAAGGTTATATTGTTGATGGAAAAAATGAATATCAAATTTATTAACTGCATAGGAGGAGAAAGCAAATGTAGGCGATGACGCCTATTGTCGACATCTTTGTTCTGAAAGAGTTTTACATGTTTAAAAAATGGACACAATGGGATTCCACAATGGGAATCAAGCTGCCCAAGATTAAGGGATGATTCTTCCAAGCATGTCTTCTCACAACTGTATGTAGGATGTATGAGACTCTTTCCCCTGTCAGTTTAATTTTTGTGCTTCTACCTTTTATGTACATTTGAGTGGCAGCCACTAATGTGTTATTATTTTAGAAGAGCTCTGTAATTACAATTATCTCACAACATGGATATCTTTAGAAAAATCTTAAGCATCTAGCACAGTGACAGACTACAGACTGGTCAAGTGTCCACACAGCTGTAGCCTTTGTTAAGATATTTTTCCTCACTCCAAAGCCAAACTGTAGCCTCTGGTAGACAATGTTTGCTCATCCTATGGACCCTTTGCATCAGCCTAACAAGGCTTTTTCAATCAGCTGCATTAGTTATTAAACTATGAGTTTCAGTACACCTTTGTTACATGACGCAACATGATCTCATACACCATAAAAAGGAGATATCCTTAAAACATCATACAACCTAGTATGTCAAAGTAATAAATGAGAAGAGACCAAGAAGAATCTCCAATCCCACCCCACCATCTTTTTATCTTCCACAGCCTTTTACTACGGAGTCTCTAAGGGCCGCTTCTGCATGCGACTGCGGGAGATCAGGGCAGAGAAACAGCATATATCTTAAGTTCACATCTTACAAAAGGATTTCATATATTAATGCGGCTCCTGGGTAAACTCTCTTCCTCTCTCTTAAGACATATCTACACTAGCATGATGATGTGGTGTTTAAGCTAAAAGGAAAAGGCTTATCAAAGCTTGCAGCTTCTCCCAATTTAGGTGTGTGAGCAGGTCCACAGGTGTGCGAGCGTGATACCAACGGAATAGGTCTGAAATTAAAACATAAATGTTTCATATCTGTGCTGTCAATCGTTACCAGTGTTTGCTGTGGAACAGCATCTCTAAAAGTGGTCTGGAATGCACCTCAAATCACTAATAAAAATTTTAACAATGTCATGCTCGACATGCAAATTCTCCCTGTTCCTTATAAATCTCTGATATGCAATACCATTACAAGCATAATTTCTAAATTCACTGTAACTATACAAGATATTGCATTAAAGCTTTAAACATCTGATGTATTGTGTGTACTGAGAAGACAGATACAGATCCAGCATAAACTAATAATGCCTTCTGCTGTAATTAACTGCAGAAGATGAAGCACCTGCTATTCTTAAAACAAAAAAAATAAAAAATAAAAAAACAGCAAGTCAGAGTTTAACTCAGTAATTTCACTTGACTTCCAAGTCTTATCTGATGAGAAAGATTTTGATTTGTCCAGAACAGCTGCTCTTGCCTCCTGTGGCTTTTTGGGTTGTTTCCTGTCATAGCTAAAAACATCAAACCAGAGCATATAGGTTGACCTCAGGTCATTCAATAAAAAACAGAATTACCACTGAACCAAAAGAATGTTTATCTCATAAGAAAACCAAGATGCTGGTATAGTTTACAATGGTAAATTACAACTGAAGCTTCCCACTTTGTTGTTTTAACTATTATGTCTAGCATCACATAATTACATACCACCACTAGATATACACCTAGCATAGTTAAAATAAGCTTTTTCTACTTTGTTTAAAAACTACTAAAAGCTGAATGAATCAATCTACTGCCTCATAAACATCTCAGCTGTTTCCCCACAAATACAAAATCATGTACTATAATCTCCTTTTCATACCGGCCTGCTTTGAAGCATCTTAAGGAACAGATGCTATGAGTTGCATATTTCTAAACTGAACAAAGCATCATGAAAAATGGTAAATATGTTCTGAATTACCAGCATGTGTGTTTTGAAGCCCCAGGCTGTGCTTCCCCATATGTCTCATTCACATTCATACCAGTCAGTGTTTTCATAACCGGACAGAAAACGAGTACACAGGAAAATATATATATAATAATCACACAAAAAAACAACAGCTTAATTGAGATGGTACGCCTGTCTATGACAATGTAGAGACTTAAAGCCACTACAACAACCTCTGCACAAAAGTATATGAAAAGATTATCCATACATAAAAATCCATTACATGGTATTATTATGAAAGAAGCAGGTAATGCCTCCTTCAATTTTGTTCTAAGTAACCATTCTCATAACTGCGAGTGTTTGTGGCTACACTGACATTTCCTTGTCAAAATCTGAAAGCAACACTGATTCAATCTCACATCTAGCAATTTTTGCTTTAAAGTAAGACAAGATAAACAAAGAAAGAAGGGGAAAAATGTAAATGAAGTATGATTTCTACTTCATTTTTCGCCCGTACAAATACTCATGACTCAACTTGTTCACAGTCACAGCACCTCCGGCCACTTACAGTCAGTCCTTTCAAGGTTACTAAGGACAGACACACTGGTGAGAATTCATTCAAGCATAGCGAAAAGTGGGAGCTTGTCTCAAACCAACATCTGCAAACATATCCACATTTGCTGGAGTGGTTCCTTCTCTCTGTAACTGCTGAGCAACTTTGCAACAGATATGAAAGACCCTAACACAATCTTGATGGTGCAAATGTTAAAGATATACAACAGCACAGCAGACAGAACCGCAGTGACTAATCGTGAGGACAACAACACAGACAGCTGCCTTAGGTTGATACTCTTCTAGTGCATGCTGGTGGATAAACAACAGCGCATTAACAGCTGTGAAAATATCAATTTCTTAGTGTATTGGAGTCGAAACAGTCCCTCCGCTTCTTCTCATCTGACAACAAATTATGTCCAGCAATGAACTGATACCTTTGCTTTGTTTTTTCTCTTGTCAAAGCCATTATTTATCACTATTGTCAGAGGACCAGGCTGACTATATTAGGGATGACATAGAAATAAAGTCAATAAAAAACACACAAATCACTTACGGTACCATGAATACACTCCGGCAAAGGGGCTTAGACAATGTAAAGTCCAACTAATGTTAAAGCTGCAGAAGCTGAAATTGTAGCCACATTTTCGCTTCTGCAACTCATTTCTCTCATTCCAAATCAAAACACAAAATAGCAATATAGTTCCCCAAGCTTCTGTAGAGCTGTTGAGTTATGGCTGAGGATATCTTAACAACAATAGGTCATTACAGTTGTCAGTCGTGACGTTAACCCCCCATTACCACCACCATAATCTAGATTTTCTACACACTGAAAACCACAGGAGGCCACAGAAACAAGTACCGGTAGAACTTTATACCTTCTGGGACAGCTTGAATTACAGTATGCAGAAGGCTAAGTATGAAATTTATTCCCAATAAAGCAACTAAATAAGAAAATTAAATTAAATGAGTTAAAATGCTGACATCACTTTTATATCACCACCATTTTTTATCATTACCATAATATCCATTCAGTTCAAATGACCCATAAAATAAATACAAAATGCTATTCACCTATGGAAATATTTAGACAGCAACAGCCCATGGACAGAATACACTGATACAGGCAAACACTAATACCTTGCAGCAGTAAAGTTAAATAGGATAAAAACTGGTAAGAGTGCACAAGCAGGCTCACGTAACTTGGCAGTTAAGTTAGGATGAATATGCAACATGTCTAAAGAATTATCTGTACTTGACTGTGCACTAAGGAGACAATTCACACCCAAATTCTCAAATTGTAACGTTCAGCTCTGGAGCAATTTTGAATTTAACGAACAACAAAGGTGAAACTGCAGCTTGACGGGTAGAAGTGAATGTATATGAGTAGAAGGTCATTAGGTTAAATCCTCCAAAGGGCTTAATAGAGTACAAAGAAAATGTAGCAGGAACTGAACTGTCCACTACTCTCACAGTGCCCTCAGGCAAAGCAGTGAACTAACACATACTCCAGTTATCAGGCATTAGTGCAAGACAGGGACTGAAAAAGCTTGATGTGTTTTATATGCTACTCTCCCTCACACGTAGCTCCCTCGACCTTTGCTGTTAATATATACTCTGTTGTCATAGCTGTCAAAAATATTCATTGAAAATGTCAAGCTTGAAGTTATCAAACTGCTCTAGATTTTGCATCAAAGTAGGTTTGTATTGACACCTCTTCAAACACTACCTTAACCTGCTTCTAGATGCTGCCCTCCAAAGATTTCTGCAGGTTTTGCAGTACCATCAATATTACTTTTTCTGTCAATCCACTGTCTGTCTTACCACCCTCCCAAAACACACAAATAGCTGTGTCAGATGTGGAAAAATATAATAAAACCTAAAGCTACATATTAGATAAAAATATACCAGACTCAGAGATATGTTTAAGTGGGTCAAAGGAGATATCCATCGAATTCGGATGTCAAAGAAACATGTTAGCATGAATAATAATAAAGTTATGGTTCAGAGTTGGAAGTTAAGTGTTATGAATAATATTAGAAAAATTAACTGTATCTTTTTAAAATTGTTTAGATGTAGTTTTGAAACAGTTTAAATACACACCCATAAGCCACTTTGAAGAAATAAATCTGGTACTGAGCTGTTCTGAAAACTGACCAAGAGAACTCAGCTCCCTAATAAACAGAGTTTCAATCAGCCACATTGCTACCAACTTTGGAGAACTTGGGTTGAAAGAAATACCTGGAATATAAAGGTGCTCTGCCTCTCAAACAACAAGCCTGTAAACATTATTCCCCTCAAACACACATTCACTTATGCTATATTATGAGTACCCTTGCATCAGTCAAAGAACACACAGTACATTTTCTAAAAATGCACTATTTCACATCTGAAACTATGTGGGCATATCTGAGCATCACCACTTACTGAGGAGAAATACCAGACTAATATAATTTGATCTGAACTTGATCTAATCCATCACTACAGACGTCTCTTCAAAAGTGACTAGCATGTTCAATTATTCATCTACTGACAAATTTCAAAAGGCAACTAGAATCCACAATGACTGGCACAAAGTTTTTCCTAAATGAGCATAGTGTGCGGGTGTTGTGTGAATAAATACTGTATGTGCAAGTTAATTCAAGAAGCTTTTCAAACTAAACTGAGACACATTCGTAACAGTGTACTGACATAGTATTTGTCTTTTCTCACATTTCTAAAAATCAAACTGTATTAAAGTTCATTAAGCTTAAGTTTAAATGACATATTTGTTGTACAGTAAAAAGAATTTTATGCAGATTTAGTTTATTTGCAAATATATATATATATATATAGAAATATAGTCCCTGCATTTGACGCTAGGACAATATTTTAGGAACCACCCCTTTAAACCTATTTTTTACAGTTAACAGTATCAGTGCATCAGACTGGGTACAATGTAGTATCTAGTAGGTCAAACACTAGCAAGGCTGTAGGCCCTGAGACAACATGCCCTTCAGTGGAACATGAGATATGTGCACAGTGAACATGTGGATGTAGTGAAGAAGGGGGCGTGTCAGCCTCATTCATCCGGAGAAGTGAAAGTGCACATATAATATTCGGCCTGAAGTTGTGTTTTATTGCTAAGCTTAGTGTTCAAAGCACCGTCATACATTTAGTCCTTATACATGACCTTGATCAGAACAGCCTCTTAACCTACGAGGTGTTTCCCTGTAAAGCCTTAGGCATTGAATAATCACAAGGTTACGACACGGGGCCCCCACTGACGGAAAAAGTGTGCGCACAAAATATGTGATAAACAGTGTAATAAAAGGAGATGAAACAAACTCACCGTCTTTGAGTCTAATTCATGGTGTTGTTGAGCTAAGACTTTATCTACACTGGCAGCATCTGTAAACGTAACAAACCCAAATCCTCTGCAAGACACAAAGATGAAAACAGAAACGTGTTAAAAATGCATACAAACTGAAAAATACAATGTATTTTGTTTTTTTTAGTGCAAATGACACAGTAAGTACAAATATTGTGACTTGCCACAGTAAACTGCAAAACAACAGGCAAAATATGTCTATGACCTTATTACTGTTGCAATATTTCTTGGTAAATATATTTATAATCCAGATTATGGACGTCCTGTGGCAGATTTAAAACTGAAACGGACGACCCAGCTGAACATTATTTGGTATGTTAGAATATGAGACGACACTACACCAACATTGTGGTGCAGTCACAAAGTCAATGTCAAATTGCATTCGGCCGCAGCTTTACAGCAGTGAGCATTTAAGCTTATCTGGCTTGCTGTGAAACCACACGCAGGCGCGCGCACACAGGGACACACACAAACACGCGCGCGTGCACACGCGGACACAGAAACACACATACAGGCTGGATTAATACTAAACACGGACAAAGTAAGCGATATCGCTACATGCACCGGGAAGGAAAAGTAGAAGAGCCCTGTATTTACCTTGAGCGTTTTGTCGTGGGGTCTCTCATCACCATACATTCTCTTATTTCTCCGAATTTACTAAAATAGTCTCTAAGGCTGTCTGTGAATAGAGAAAATATGTCGGGTCATTTGACAGAAACATATGGGCATGCTGTTGTCACTGTATTTCAAAAACACCCCGCGATGCGGATAGGGGTCGAATAGAGGACTTCAGATGGACGGAGATCAAAAATAACATCGTGCGCACACACTACTGAGATATCCCATACAGTACACTACTGCACAGTGCACATTCGCACATACACCGACAGCAGCTACAACGAGCTCCCAGTTACGGCGACAAAACAACAAGAAATACTGGATACGCTGTAAAAGAGAATAACAGTCTCACCTGGTGAGGTTTGCCAGCTGAGGCCACCGATAAACATTTTACTGTAAGGGGAAAACACAACAGAAGTGAGTCCAGATGTCAGTTCGGCCATTTTGACGACTAACTACTTCTAAAAGCGACCTTAAAGGATAAAGGAAGACTATGAAAACACATTCGCGCTTGGTAATTATAGTCTATCTACATAAAAGGGGGAGGCCACTCTCGCTACAAAGCTGAGGTCTTTAAAACTGCATCTGCACGGTTTAAGTGCGTACTGTTGGGGACGAATCCAGCACGGCAGTCGAAGTCCTCTCCAAGATGTTGTAACATGAAAAAAAAATCGTACCTTAAGATTAAAATTAGAAAGATTCTTACCCCGGGTCATGTTGTGAATCATTTAGGCTTCCGGATGTGGCTTGACTCCCGTCTCCTTCCATATCTATTCCAAACTATAGGCTGGGACTACAGTAACAGTGACAGACACACACAGATACGGCAGGAGATATGCAAAGCCCCGCTATGAGAATATTACTGAGCCGGGAATGAAAGCGTCACACGTGGGATCAGCTCAGCCCCCAGCTCCCTCCTCCCTCTCTCAGCATGCTCTACCTTGGCCCACAGAGGGCGGAGCCTAGCTCTGTCACCTAACCAATCCAATTGACGTCAATTCAGGCAATCTGCAAACCAATCCTCCGATTTGTCATTTAATTAAGCAATAAGCCACTAGAGTTGAAAGTGGCTTATTGCCCTTCTTAACCGGTGAAACCCTACGAGTGTATTAAAAAAATAAGTTACATTAAACATAGCGCATATCTATCTGCTCACGTGTTACTTTTGAGTAAAAGACAACATGTAAACAGCATCTAAAGGACATTTATAAACCAGTCACACTGTTTTTTATTCTTCCGCCGCACAATATAGTCCCTACAACACAGCAGAAATGGGGCAATTTCTATTTGCATGTTAATTACTTAAATTAACTTAATTGCTATTGCTCACAGGTGTGTTATTTAAGAAACAAACACCTAGATTTTCATTTGGGTGAATGTTACAATATTAACCCAAAATACCTTGTATTAAACAGGGTCTTTGGCAAACATTTAAATGAGTATTACATCTATGCTGTTTTTAACCTAATATTGTAGTAAAAGAAGAGTATTTTTGAGCAATTTTGAATGTCATCCATTTTTAAATAACGTTATGTTATAACAAGTCTATTACACAGCTGTACTTTTAAAAATAAATAAATATATGCAAGGAGGAGGATCAAAAGAAGGGATAAGGGTGCAATCTTATATACAGTATAAAAATATTAATCACTTTTGTAACAACATGCAAACAAAAATATGAAAATATTATTAGATTTATGTAGGTGCAAGGGTAGACTGCTGAGCCATAATAACCTGTATTTATGCAAATGTGACACCATGGCTTCACATCAACCTGTATTATCTGTTTTAAAGGAAACATACTGTAAAAAATAAAGTGTCATTTATTTTTCTGTAATTAAAGTAAGTCAATGCTAAAGTTTTAAAATTCTCACTCAAATGAGACAAAACACACAGCCCCTTTACAGATACAGCTGTTTGGATATCTGGAAATCTGTGATGTCACAAGTATAAAATCACTGTTGTCAGTCAGTGCTCAAGACTTCACGAAACCCATCAGAATCATCAAAAACCAGCCTGACATCTTGAGATAATGTGCCAGGGGTTTTGGTACATGATGGGATCCATCGCACAGACAGGAAATGGGTGTGGTCAGTGGCTGCTCATTTGCATTTAAAGCAACAAACACTGAGACAGCCTGTTTGATACAGGGCTGGAAATAGGAGAATACAGACATGGCAGAATGAAACATCCCCATGGAAACTTGAGCTGAAATTCAAAATACACATTCTAGCAACGTGCAAGAATTAAATTAACTTCTTATAAAGAGGTCTCCTTTAAAGGCAGATGAAGTCGTTTCCTGTGGGTATCAATATAGCAACTTATCCATACATCCAGTAATTATGTAGCTGATTTGTAATGAGCTGCCAGTCCTGTCCTCTGTTGAATGTATGCAGAGATAAGCTGCCTCTGCCTTCTCATGACCCTGTAGAATAAAAAGCAGGTCAGCATACATGGATGGCATAAATGCAGAAAAAGATAAACATTATTAACAGATTAAAATATTGATTGAGGCATAAAAATGTATTGTGTGGTTTATGTCAAAGTGGATATATGTTTATTCATACCCGCATCCGGTGTACTGTACTTAAACACTATATTAAATACAAATACTAATTCAAAACATGACAATACATACAACACAACATCTTAAGCTTTTGTATAAATGTGACTAGTGATCTTATTTCAGTATTCGTATTCAGTGAAGTTTTATATGCCTCTCTTTGCTGACTGTTCAGGGCACTACTAGAGGGAATTTCTTATCTAGCAAGGCAGCATGTTTTTGAAACAATGGCTCAGATAAAGCCCAAATAACAACACTTTTGACAGTTTTGACAGTAACAGCTGAAACTCTGTCATTAGTCAGGAGACACACCGCATTACAGTGAAATCCCAGAGAATACAGTAGCGATTGGCGCCAGTTCCATGAAAAATGAAAACACATATTTGAATAAAAAAACATGTCCCGTGGCCTCTTGAGTCACAGGTTTTCAAATGTGTGTTGTACAAGAGACGTCGAACATGTGTTGTGGGTGTACAATAAGAAAATCACATCCACCTCAGCTGCAGAGAAAGATAGAAAAGAGAGATCAGTGAGGGGGGTTTATAAATTGATGAAGAATATGAGCTGCAAGGAACAACAGACTTTAAAGGTAATCACAAGGTGCACAAATCACAGCGGATTTAACTTGAGGCACAACCTCTGTTTTATGCTCAAATAAAATCAGTGGAGTCCCAAGTTTCACGGTGTGGATATGAATTATTCCTTATGTGAACATGGTTATTTCGGTATTTCTATTCACTGATGTTATATCATGGAGAGAGCAAAGTCAAAGGTGGGTGACAGAAAAGGTACGGTAGGTGTGACATTTTACAGTGTCTGATCAAGGGTTGTGCACCAGATCTGAACCCAGAACAAGCTGATGCCAAACCAGGCACACCCTCTTCTAGTTCTGTTCAGTACCACCTGCATGTCACGTTTCAATAATAATCATTTCTATTGTGTAAACGCCACTCCTGCTATATTTAGTTTTCTAGATCCTCTTTAACGAACATGTATAGATTTTTAATTTGAGTGGCTGTTACTCACTGCCAGATGAAAGTGCCTGAAACGCTTATCTCCTTAAGTAACTTTAGGTTCTCTGACAGATGTGCTTTTGGATCATTCACACTCAATGAGGAGAATAACATTACCAAATATCCATGTGCTGAATTCCACAACAATGAAGGAAATGCAGAGATTTCTAAAGGCATTTAGTATCAATGCAACTTTGACTGGTATTCAGAGCCAAAAGACGAACAGCTTCTCAATAGAAAGTAAACTCGGCATGCAGAAAAAGCTTGTAACTAACTGAGCCTTTGCATGAAAACTGGAGGATTTGGGGATTGAGAGAGAAATAAAATTGATAGCGTGTGAAAGGGCTGAGGGGAAAAAGAAAGTGAGAGAAGCAACAGACTTACTGACAGCGTTATGAGATGCTGTTTTGAGAAGAAGCATCCTGTTTCCTGTTGCAGTAATCATTTTACACCCTCTGAATCTTCACTTGACCTTGGAGAAATTGTTCTCGGATCACATATAACCCCTTTTCCTCCACCCAGTTTCCTACATATACTCGGTGCACAAAGCCCAAAACACTCTTTGACTGTATTTTAACTCTTCAGCAGCCAGAACAATTCAGAGTAAACACGTTCTCTCTCAATATCATGTTACAGTGGTCATTTATGAAAAATATTGTACTCTTCAGGTGTCATTCATTCAATCGCCATGATTTTGTTGGTGATTTAATACTGATCACAGCAGGGCCCAGTCATTTGTCCTTTTCTCTATAGAGCTTAATTCTGTAAAATTTAAAATCCACGGGAAAACTGTAAAAGAGGCTGCAGATATGAACAAATTGTCTCCCTCTAGTGTCCTCTGCTTCCTGCTTCTGTCTCCATTGCTGAGCTAGAGCACAACTCAGACTGCAGGGAGAGAGCCAGGCCAAAACATGCATAATTGACAGTCCTATTTCAGGAATTAGCCAAGCACCAAACTGCACCTGCTCTTTCATATCTCACAGTATAATTTAGCATTTCTTTAAAAAAAAAAAGTCTGTTTCATTGGTGTAAGATGATTCAAAGGTGAGCTGATGATTTTAATAAATAAATCGTCTGCTCTCATCATCTGTTTGTATATTTCCCCAGAGTGACTGTGTTAAAAGCATGTTGACTGATCATAATATGTGAGGATTACAGGGAATGTGGGCCTTTGTTACCACATAGTGAAGCTGTTTGAAGTTAGATCAGTCGCAAAGATGTTCAGGTGATGAGTGATTCCTCTTCCCTATTATGCCTTCTGTAACAACGCAGATGAGTTAATTAAGCCATGCCAGGGGCTACACACTAACATTACAGGTAGAAAGGCCACTTTAATTTTCAGCCACTTTATTAAACTGTAATATGAGCTTTTAAACTCATGCTTTGGTTCAGAAAATTCAAAGGAGACAAATTGTATCCCCTTTTTACTAGTTAATTTAATTCCCATGTGTTCCTAGAATGTGCATTTTAGCTCAAAATACCACTTGATTCTATCATGTCCATATACCTGGTATCAACTCTCTATCAAATGGGATTTTTTAGTGTCTTTCGCTCCTGCTGACCACTCACTTTCCCTGTCTATGCCATAGACTCCGTCATGTGGACTCACTGCCACATTTTGATATTATTGATTATTGTGATCGTTTTTTTTTACTTTGTTTATATTTTGTAAATCGTCATTAAATTTGTTAATACATTATTTCTACTTATCATCTGTCTTTTTGATTATTTATTATTTATTATTTAATATTTTATGTATAATTCTTGCTATCTTTTGGTTACTTTGTCAATTATTTAGTTAATTTTGTCCATTTTTGTTCTATTTTATTCATTATTAGGCAGCTGTGTGCATTTTGGTAACTTTCGTTGATAATTTTGTCCATTTTGGTAATATTGAATTGATTATTTTGCTAATTCTAAATATTTTGGTAACATTTTCTTGATTATTTAGCAAATGTTACTAAAGTAACTGAGTACTGTAACTGTACTTGAGTACTACCCACGACAGCATTTAAAGGATTCATTGAACCCAAAGTACCCTAGATAAACTCAAAGAAGGAGTTTACAAAGTACTAAAAAAGCCATCCCAGAACAAGTGGCTTTGTGTTTTTGGTCTCAGTGCTAAAGACCATTTGCATCGGGCTTCTTGGTCCAATCGGAATCCAAGCAACACAAGTAGATGACGACATCATTTACCTGCTCCACTGGGCTGGGAGATAAGCTCATGCCCCTGCTGCTCCCTGGAATGTTCTGGCTGCTGTTTGTACGACTCCAGAGAGAGCTGTGTGTTACAGATGATGACGAGCAGCATGAAAGCACCGTGAGGAGCCATCCTGTCACCTGCACAGTAAACGGCGGGAAGAAAGATGTGCACATTGGCCTTTTGGTTAGCTTTGTCAAGACAGAGGAAATGGTTTGGAGCCAGTGAGATCTCAATAGCGACTGTGAACACACCCTCGTCATATAATCCCTGTCTATTTTTTAGGGATTGTTTAAGCATTTTATATTCGTAAGTGTTTCCTAAAGTGAGGTTGACAGGAGTGAGCTTGATAGCCCAAATCTTTTCTTCGCTCTGTCAAAGCACATTAAGGCCCATTTTGTTGAAATGTTTCTCAGGACATCTGTGCACCATGTTCTCTGGCATATTATGCAAATGCCCAGTATGCACATGAGATTTCCAGCCTTAAGACACTTTCATGCTTGCTTTATTGATAGCTGGACACATAAAAAAAGCCCATGAATCAGTAGCCTAAAGAACTCTTACACATTTTCCTTCTGAGTGTCTACTGTATGTGATGCTTTTCTAAATTTTATTGTGAAATCTTCCAGAGGCTAAGAAATGTAAGCAGGCCTTTCCGGGCGCACCGACGAAGTGGTGTTTCTTGTCTTCCGGCTCATTCTTTGTTTTTCTCCCACCCTCTCCTCTCTCTATTCCTTTTTACTCTATTTTTTCTCCCTAACTGGCTGCCACTATGCATTCTCTCAGTTGCAAACCACTTCCCATTCTGAAGCCAATGACCTTAACATTGACCTTGCCTTGTCTTGTGCCATTGAGACGAAAGCGAGAGACACCATATCCTCAGCCCCCCCACCCCCCACCACCACCACACTGCAGGGATGAATTTTGCCTGTCTCATCAGTCTTCCGGCTGCTGGAGAATGCCTTGTTATTTCACTTATTTATTTATTTTCCCCAGATTTCTACACGTTCACTTTTCAGTTGATCAGTGCCAAGGCTGAAAAACATTGCTCTTGGCACAAAAAATACATTAAGCCTTTGCATATAGACCCAAGCTGTCAATACAGATTAGGTTTTATCAGATAAACTTTATCTGCTACATTCAAGCATCCACTGGTAAGATACCAGTCTAATTCTGGTTCACAGCTGATATTGGGAAGCCTCAGAGGAGATTCTTACTGATGGTCATTTTTTTCAAATGTTAAGTGCACCACAGTGCTGTTTTCAGTGTGTGTCATTGTGTATCAATTTGTGTGTGTGTGTTTCAGTCTCTCATGACAGTTAATGTTGTTACATTATCTACAGTGATTGTCATGCCATTGTGTGCGAAATATTTCCCTTGTGTGCCACGGGGCGTTATGTTCCATCTTTTGCTCTGAATCTGCTGTTACGTGACAACAGCATTTTAAAAACAATATTCTAGCGTCTAGCACAGGGGTCGGCAGCCTTTATAACGGAAAAAGCCATTTTTAGGCAGACAGTAAAAATACATGCGACGAGAGCCGCAAAAATGTTTGTAACCTTTATGTAGCACATGACATGATGCACATTTTAGTTGCAACATGTTAGAATGTATTATTAACTGATTCGTCGTTTCATTTTGTTTGTTAATATGGTCATTTGTGTTGATTTGGTTTAATAATTTGTTGATTTTTATTCATTTTTTTTATTTAATTCATTTTGCACATAATTTTTATTTAGTTAATTATTGTAGTCACATTTAATTATTTTTGTTCATTTCACAGATTATTTAGTTAATTTTTATTCATATTTTTATGTTGTTTTTATTTCATTCATTTTTGTGATAATTAACTTTTTTATGGCTATTTTAGTTTATTGTTAATTTTGTTGAATATTTTGTTCATTTTTTTCCCTTCATCAATTGATTTATTAGTTAAGTGCTTCTTTATTATTTGGTTTATGGTGTGGATTATTTTATTCAGTTTTGTCCCAGTTACTTTATTATTTTGCCTACTTTTGTCCATTTTTTTGTTTTTGGCCATTTGTTTACTGATAATGTTAATTTTGAGGCTTTTTTCCTTTTTGTGTTCAATTTCTAGTTAATTATTTCATTTCATTGTTGATTTAGTTCTTATTTTATTCTTTTTCATTTACAATATGTTACTTCGGTCACTGAACAAAACCACAGCAGCCATACGGGAGGGGCTAAAGAGACAGGTTGCAGACCCCTGTTCTAGCACATTGGTTTTAGATTCATTTATTAGAGTACAGTGTTAAATTTCAAACATAATCATTCCTGTTAAGTATTAAATCTGTTTTTTTATTGGTACAGTTTAAAAGCTGCGAGAGGGATTTAAGAGGTCCATAATTTCTGTCCGCACTATATAATCACGACGGTTAAAACCTCTCTAGGAAATGCATCAGTGATGTTTTAGTGATGTTCATTTCTGTCTCACCACCACAAGAGGGCACTTAAAGCACATGTAATCACATGAGAAACTGACTCTGTTTATGCAGAGGTATTCACGGGAGGCTTTCAAAGTGACAAATCTCGTGTTTGCTTTTACATGTGGTGAGTCTAAAACAGTGCATGAAACTCAGTTCAGTACCTACACTGGCATTTTGGCCTCTGTTAGTGGTGGAAAAGGCTGCATGACTTGCACAGGGTGCTGTAAGGGCAACAGCTAATATGCTGGGCTGTTATCTCAGTATACAGTGTCAGAAAAGAGGCTCAGTTTCAAACCACCTCCTAGAACCTATTATAGTTTGGTCGAGAGCCAGCTTTGAAAGCCACACTCTTCAAAAAACTGAGGAAAATTGACTTTTTCAACAACATATACACACAGAGACGTATGGGCTGCAAACTAAAACAACAAATACAAAGCCCTGCATCAAAACTGTGATTTAAAAACATTTCAGCAACATAATTTCTTAAGGCCTCTACACTGTTCACCTTTCTCTGAAAATAGTGATATACAGAAAGTAATAGAGAGTTAGATGCGCAGGAACACAAGAGGGCAGTGGGGTCGTTCGGTACAAAGAAGTACACCGAGGGGGAGTCTTCCGCAGTGTGGCTCAAAGAAAGAACGCAGCTCACTCAAAACAAGACTGGGTGGAGAAATGAAGAGGGGAGACAGCAGCAGCAAATGATGCTCGCCTTCTACACCTTGTCAGTTATTAGGGAGCCAGAACAGATATCTGACATTACTTTGTGTTCTCCACAACGAAAATAATTGGCCAGCAAGCCTTCTCACTGGCACCTATACTATATTTGGTGGAGATCTTTCAAAGTTCTGCAGCTAAAGAAAAGAAGAAAGACAAAAGTGTAACGTAGTCTGTATGGAGCTGAACCTCCTTTAGGAAGCACAAATGAGAAGATTCAATATGGAAATCAAACTGTTGAAAAAGAATGATGCAAAAACAGATGTTAAAAGGGTTAGTCATTAATTATGTGAGTTCATTAACAGATAAATTTAATAAATAAATGTGATTAGAGGGAAATATAAGATGAAAATGAACACAAAATAAAGGGGATAAATAAAAAAACAACTTGCTTTCATTTAGCCTCAAATCATGCAAACACCTGTACACACCAGCCACAAGTTCCTCTTGGGTCTGACCTCTGTGCTTTGCAGTTTGGCCTATTTGGTTGTTTTTCAAAATCAAAAAAGCTGAAGGCTTTTACATCCTCTTCAATAAAGCCAACTTTTAAAATGATCTAACATGTTGAGCCATTGTCCATTTACAGTGGCACCTCGGACAAAGAGCTCTTCTGACAACGAGAAATTTGGATACCGAGCGTGACGCCGGAACGGATTAAACTTGTTGTCCGAGGTACCGCTGTATTATTATAATGGGGTTTATTTATCTTTGTGCCTCCAGCTGTAACGGCAGCACATTCCAGTGGTCTGTCTCCTGTATCGGTCCTCCCTGAACATGGCTTGACCTGGGAGACAGACTACTTTTTGACATTGTAGTGATTTTCTCTGAAACAAAGGCAGTTCCTAATCTGAATATACAGTATATGCTAAAGCTACTGTAAATGACACGCTATATGGTAGTTTTTGCTGATCCAGAAGACAATCTGTAACTGAGAGAATATTTTCATTTGACGTTTACCCCTGACATGTTTGGTTTGGTTCTCCTTTTTTCACTTTTGAACATTTATCCTTACTTTTTATTCATTCCTTTTCATATCAGAACTGATAATACTCTCACAATATGGAGTATGAAATCACAACCTATTCATCCCAAGTAACTTTAAAACAATTACTGACAGAAATATGAATCCAAAACCTGCAGTATGTTTTAAGGCTCACTCAACTGAAAAACCATAACATAATTAAAGGTGGGCAGTACTCCAGTACATTTTCTCCATTACGTGTACTTCTGAGAGTAGTTGTTTTGCAGAATATTTTACACTTTTATTCAGTTACTTTTGTGATGGAAAAACTTTATTTGCACTCATTTGGCCACAGCTCAAAGAATAGAATCATCCAGAATATCAACTAAATAAGCAAAAATCAGTAAAATAGGAGGTTATGATTGACAATATACAAATACCATTGACTTGAATTGAATTACATTGAACTGAATGGAATAATCAACACAATATTAACAGAATGACCCATAGCAGGCAATCAACAAAATATCAGTAAAGTAAGCAAAAGGAGCAAAAATAATGAATAAAATATTGACAAAATAAGGCTGAACAAAATAGAAAACTAAGCAGCAATAGAATCAATTAAATACTAACAAATTTAGTGAAACAAATAAAATATTAATAAAATAAACAAAAGGAGCAAAGTAATGAATAAAATCTGAACAAACTGAACAATATTAGCTAAATGATACCAATAATACATGAAGTTGGAACAAAATATTTTTTACCTTTTGTCATGAAATGATTGTGATAATGTGATTTATTTTTGAGAGTTAGCGTGTACCAACTCAAAACGTTATGGATCAGTCTCTTCGCATGGTGATTACTGACGTAAAGAATGTGTCTGAAAACAAAATTATTCCAATTTTATGGGCAACAGTGTAAATATCAATGAAAGAAACCAAAATAAGAAAAAATGAGCAAAAACAATATACAAAATATTAAAAAATGAACACAGTTTGACAAATAATACAACAAAATGAACAACATAGAAAAATATACAAATATGAAAAAGCGAAAGTGAGCTAAATACAGTATGAGGCTATTAATAAATTAATCACACACCACGTTATAAAGAGTCTTACTCAAGTACTTTATTTTTATGAGTACTTCTACTTGAGTCATTGTAGTTATAAAGTAACAGTACTTTTACTTGAGTGTCAATTCTGGTTACTCTGCTCACCTCTAAACATAATGTATGCTTGTGTGTACTATGTAACATATGTAACATATATAACATAATGGAGATACTCACTATGGTGGAAAAAACAAATTAGACTGAAACACAGTTACTTTTTTATGCTATTTACTGGAATACATTTCAAAATATCTGTTTCAACATGTTATTCTATTTTTGTTCATTACTATTGCTTTATTATAAGTATTGGAGATATTTGTGTTGAAGTGGCTCTGCTCCCGTTTGTTCTGTTTTCTGTCTGTCTCAGTCATAACACCACATGTTTATATTTCACAGTGTGGATGGTGGCAAAGCCTCCGTATCGCACTTCCAGAATGAAGCACATGGTCACCTGCTCATCAGACTCTCACCTTCCTGCGCCGCACCCAGCAATGTTCCAGGAGGGAGTGTTACTTTCAATGTCACAGATGTTCCTGTGACATTTTCTTTGCCTCTCTGCTCGTAACATCAATAGAGGTCGTATAAAGAGCACGCACTTCATGGTTATAGTCTGTTCCACAACATGTTTCTGGCTTTAATATTTCATTTAAAGGGGCCATTGTGAAAACCATGACATTATATTTCACTGCTATTGCTCAGTGGCCAACAGATAAGATGTGTTTGTTCTGGGCAGCTGCCAGACATGATTCACTGTGTGAGGTTTGGCTGAAACAAGTGCTTCACTTCTTACTGAACCATCTGTTCCTCTACGCCTTTAAACCAAGTCTGTTTCTTTAATAGTAAAACCTGAGACATATGCAAGTATTTTTAAATCTAATACTGGTTACTTTTACTCATTTGCGCATGCATGTCTCACTACCATCAGTAAACACCTACAGTATGTGAGTCAACTGAATCATTGGAAATGTAGTTGCTGGATACTAAAGGGAAAGTAAATATCAGTTCATCATGGAGTGAGTAGAAGCACCTTTATGAAATGCTCATTTTGCAGTTTATTCTGTCACTAAAATGTGTTTTAAATGAAAACAGTTCAAGAACTATTCAAAATATTTGAAATTATTCCTCACATTTTATTCATCTTTTCAGAAATCACCAGTGTCTATAGTTCAGCCAGTGTGATTCGTTGTGATGCATTGCTTCTTATTTTGGCACCATGTGACATCATATCAGCAAAGACATCACTTAAAAAAATCTGCAGGCCTGGACGCTGCAGCTGTTTAAGCCCAATGACATCAAAATCTGAATATCTTAACCTTTCATATAAATAAGCAGAAAAATCTGTGCTTTAACGGCGTGTGCCAGGATAACAGTAGGTTAGCATTCCTGGAACGTTCAATCACCATGCAGATAATTTTCTCTAGAGTTACTGAATCATGAAGGACACTTAAGTCTGAGATGTGATCAAAATACAGAAGCAGCACTAAGCACTTGGAGATTAATGCAACTTTGCCCATTTGTTTTGCATTCGCTCTGCAGTGTCTGGTGCTTTCTGCTGTGCACATGTTGTGACCAGCTTCTTACCTCATGCAGTCAATGAAGAGATTCATGTCTAGGTTACACAGAGGAAGTAGACAGGCATCAAGAGCATCTATTAAAACAGACAAAAATGATAAAAATGGAAGTAAATGGAAATAAAGCACTACCTCTAATTAAGCCTGATGTAAATTGATGTAAGACACAACATGGCTAAGTGGGCCATGACAAACCACTGTGTCTATGATTATCAGACACCACCTCAGGCTGCAAAAAACAACACTGTTGACAGACAAACTGTAGCTGCAGATCTGCACCAGGTGACATCTGGTTAGATTGTTTACTGGTACATGAACACTAAGTTTTATTATGTGCTTATCTACATGTACTGTATGTTCATTATTGTTGAAAAAGTGCAAGGAAGGAATACCTGAAGAAAAAGTTGTTAGAAAAGCCAAAGCAGTCTAATCGTACACGTTGTTATAAAAGTAGCATCATACCAAAAGCCTGCCGAAAGGAGCTGGAAATACACAACCATAACAGATTTCCAACATTTGTCTCGTGCATGTGCTCTACTCTAATTATTTGTTCTGTAAATTCATTACACTAAAGCTTCAGTTTGTCTTATGTGTTTTTCATAGGACTTGTTGCAGAATAAGAGACAGAAACATCAGTCCCAGCAAGAAACTGAGTGAGGAGTGAACAGCCAAGACAGGGCTTGTGTTGCTGATACTGCTGGGAAGAGACTGATTCTGCTTTCTCACACTTCTGGTGCGTAGTGTGGTTGTTTTCTTAGTGCGGATGGTGGGGCTCTCTGTGGTGAAGAATTGGTCTGTGGACAGTGTCATTTCAGACCTGACGGGTGTCTCTGTAATGTCAGAAATGGAGAAAGTCTCAGTCGGGTGGAGGGAGGGTTTCTCCACACTAGAGCTGAAATAGGAACCAGAGTGGAAGATGTGATCTGCAGCAGTGGTAACAAAAAGGTGTTTAATAGTAGAGTGTGTGCTTGTAGGTCTCAGTTGCAGGGTGGAGAGACCAGTGGGTGTGGGTGTGAAAGGGTGGTGTGGTGTGCTCGAGGTCTCCTCAGTGGTGTATGGGATGCTTTGTCCCACTGAACCAGGCAAATACCACCAAAGTGTGACACTGGCCTCAGGCATCATGGAGGTCAGTTCCTGGGCACTGGCTGCAAGGGGAGGTAGATTGTAGAAAGCAAAGTGCCACCCTCCAGTCCTGCCAGGGCGAACACCTCCACAGATAGGCTGGGTATGGCAGGGGCAGCCCAGGACACGGGCAGAAGTATGCTGACTCCAGGATATTATGTAGGTTATGTCTTCATGAAGATGACAGGCCCAAGGGTTGTTGCCCAAAGTGATGACCTTAAGGGACGTTATTTTGTCCAGCACTCCATAGGGTAGTGACGAAAACCGATTAGTGTGCAGATAGAAGTGAGTGAGTCTGGGAAGTCGATCCAGAGATCCTGGCAGTATCTTCACAAGCAAATTGTGGGAGACGTCAATAGTCTCTAGATGTTTAGGCATGTTGGTGGGCAGGGTCCAAAACTGATTATGGCTTAGGTTGAGTGTGTGCAGATTAATTAGTGTATTGTTGATGAAAACAGCTCGTTCCAGCTTGTTTTGTGACAGGTCAAGGACTTGCAGATTCCACTGGTAAGCTGTATCATTTTTGTCCAGGCACTGAATGCGGTTGGAAGTGGCATAGAGCCGCCACAGAGATCTAGGCAAGCCTGTGGGTAGGTGACTCAGGCGATTGTGAGACAAATCAAGGACACGAACATGTGTGTACAGTGTGAGGCGGTCATCCAGGTTCTGAAAACGATTGTGGGACAAGTTGAGTGAGCGAAGGTTATACTGTAGCCCATCAGGCAGTACTCTCAGACCCCTCCAGGAGCAGTCGACTTCCCTGTGGCTGCGGCTGCAGGAGCACACGGAGGGACACACGGCTAGGACACGCAACCCCAGCAACAACAGCAGCAATAATTCCACAAGGGCCTCATTAGGGGAGAGCTTCAGCAGCTTCACATACCTGCTGAAGGAAAGACAGAACAATTAGAGCTTCTCATACAGAGCCATCCTCTTCACTTGCAGATTATGCACAGTGAAAACAGAAGTGACACATGCATTGTGCTTGAATACTTTAGATGAAAGAAATATTAGCTGTCTGTAAGAGAAATGGAGCTGTGCTGAATTTAAACCGTAGCATCCCTGTGCAGCTCTCTCTTTCTCCCTACTTACTCATTTGTATGTACAGTATGTATGTGCATTTGTATGTATAGTATGACCAGATAGTGTACAAACATAATAGATCAATATATTTACATTGCATGTTAAGCTGATTTTTCAGATTTCAGATTCATAAAGGAAAAATTTTCGGCACGCTCTATTGTTTGTTCTACAAGACTCTCTACATATGTATGAACACTGCAAAAGAAGGGTTTATTAAAATTGATCTAGCTTATTTTCTGTGAAATTTCTGTGGTCTCTTCAAGACTATCAGTCATCACACAGAATGAGAAATCCCTGTAGTCATTTTTCCTGACATCAGTTTGCGTGTTCAATCGTCAGTGGTTGTCAGTGCAGTAAGTCCCATGCCCTCAGAGGAGGCGAACTAGCTCAATAGATGGGTTTTATTAATGACTCCACAGAGAACTAATGCATCAGCTGCTTTAAAGGCAGGCAAAGACACAGCCAGGAGCTGTACACTGCTGAGACTGCAGTACAGTATACTGTATGTGATCCAGGGTGTGGTAAGCTAAATGTATGTGTGATCTTTGTTCTCTATTAAAAAGGAGTGTCTTTTAAGTTAAAAACTCACCTTCTCATCTTATCATTCCAGTCACTTTTTTCTTTGCTCCTTTTTGCTGTCCAGCACCTTTTCTCTCTCCACTTCTCTCCTCCTTTCAAGCCCGGGACCAGCTGCTGCTGCTCTGCTGAAGGTGAATTTTCCTAAATATAAAATCTGACCCTCATTCAGTTGTCCAGTGCAGGGTGTTTGAGCCCTCACTGCTCAGTCTGGTCCTTGTGCCCTCTCTGAGCAGCTGAGAGTTGATATTGCCTCTTATGTGGATCTTTTGGGCTAGTGTTGATCAGGCACTGCAGGGTCTGGATTTACTCTGTGCAGTGGAATTGAGCAGGGAGGGGTGGGGTGTTGGAGAGAAGTATCAGGAGGGGGGTAAAGGGAAATGGAGAACATAACAGAGGGGTCCCTGCACTATGAGGCTGCTACAAAGGATTTACCTCTGCATTTAAAGTAACAAATACCAAAGTGGTTACATTAGTTGACTGATGAGCCTCATTCATGCATACAGATTAAATGAAGGTGATGCCTATTATCAGTTATCAGCAAACTCATGCGTGACTGTAAATCCCTTTCCATACTCACACTGAGCCAATTGCTCTGTAAGTGTTTGTTATGTTCCTTATAAATTTAGAAGCTTCCACAAAGGGCTTGAAAATTTATTGCAGAGGGCTCTCCCCCACTGCAGCTCCCTACCTGTCACCAGTAATACAAGCAACTCTACATTCAGCACTGCATTGCTACACTTCTGCTTCACATGATTAACAATGGTCTTGTGGGAGAAGCACATGTTATTTAGTGACTTTTACATTATTATACAGGAGCAAAATGCCACAAAATAGTCTTGCGTGACACTACAGGAGTAACGTCATCGGTATTTGTCATGGAATCTAATCACAGTGCCTCTTTTTGGAATGATTTTGTTCCTTTCTGATTTACCTCCTTCACTATTACTGCTCTCCTGCCTCAACTTGTAGCAGCTGCTTAAAATGAGACCAAAACTCATTTTACACTTCACTGCCCTTTGTCACAAGTGGCCAACTTTAACATTCACTTTCATTGTCTTTCACTGTATGACAGTGGTCCTCAACTGATGGGTCGGGACCCAAACTGGGTTTTGGACCAGTTCAGAGTGGGTCACAAAGTGTGTGGTTAAAAAGAGATCTCCATTGTACTGTTGTTTACCTGATGAGGAATTTCATGTGCACAAATGGTAGAAAGATGACAGGTTACACTTTAGTGTGTTTGAATGTTTTGTTAATTTACCTGCATTAAAGTTTATTACAGTACTTTATTTGATTTTGGAGTACAGTATTTTGTTCATTTCTTGATCATTTCTGCTCATTGCCTGGATGATTTCTTTTCTTTAATTATTTTCTTTTCATTTTTGATAGTTTTTGTTTGTTGCCTGGATTTTATTTTTGTTGTTAATTTTTAGATTTTTTTAAAAAACATTCTCATTTTTTTGGATCATTTTTTTCATGACATTATTTTGAGCATTTATGTTCATTTCTATTGACTGGATTATTTTGTTCATTGTGTGGATTATTTTGTTCATTTTTGGTCATCGCTGTATTAGTATTATTTTTTGTTGTTTATTTTGTGGATGGTACTGTCCATTTTTGTTCATTTCTTAGTTTGTGTTTATTTGTTAAATGTATTCATGCATTTTTAAATGTTTGCTTATTGCTTGAATGATTATTTTTATTCTGTTTATTTTGTGGTTTTGTTAATTTTTTTGATTGTTGTGTTCATTTGTTCATTTTATTTATTTATATATTGTTTATTGCCTGGATTACTTTTGTTTTACTTTTGACTACTTTTGGTCATTTTGTTTTCACAATTTTATTAATTTTGTGAAGATTTTGTGTAACAAATATGAATGCAGTGATGAAACTATGCACATTTCTTCCAAAATGTACCCATAAAAATACCTTTACCTGCTTTCAATCTGATCAAACTGGGCTGTGAAATGATGGCCATTGGACAATGTGGTTCACAGAGTTGAGAGGTATCAGCTGTGCAACATGCTACTTCCACAGGATGAGTTTTGACTGCATTATAATGAAGTGAAAAACATCCAAATCTCTGCCTTCAGTTTTACCTTACTCTCCCTGATCCAGAAAAGCAGTGCTCCCTGAGAAATGGTTGACATTTACTCTTGCTGAGGCTGGCTTTAGCTGCATCCCAGCTGTAGCCTTGCACATGGCCTGGAGAGGTTTTCCTGTGTACTCGTCTTGGCCTCGCATTCAGAGCTGAGGCTGCGTAAAGATGCAAAAGTATTTAGGATCTTAGTGAAAGGTATACATCCATCATGACGTCATGAGTAAGTAGCTCAACAAATATCTGCACAAGACAGCGGAAACAACTCCATGTTGCTTCATTGTGAGTCTTTGTCTGCTTTGGCCGGTGAAAGAGAACATTCTTTCTGAGTCGAGTGGCACTGCCCAGAAGAGGTACATTTTCTGCTTGCTAATCAACCATGTCGCTATTTCTGCCCCTCCTTCCCTTTTCTCTGACACACAAACATTAAACAGCCACAAGAGAGCCTAGTAGTTCACATTTTATTCCACTAAATGGTACATGTACAATAAGCCATAATTGTGAATAAAGCACATTTCCACACAAATTGCACATCTCCGCAATTTCTGTCAATACACCGTACACCTTTAATGTAAAAAAAAGTTCATGAAAACAAAAATGAGAAGTGAAAATTCACCTGAACAACATGAACACATCAAAGCAAAGCAATGCTGAAATGGGGATATTTACTTCAGCACTCAAACTCATGGTGACTTTTCAGGCTGAAGTCGGCCTTGCTGTTGGGAGGGTGACATGTGACAATAATTCAATAATTCCCTTTAAATGCATTGAAACCTACAGTATGTTAACAGACTGTTCTGACCATTTAATGGTGCAGTCTACAATGTTGGGAAACTAGCTAGTAGCTGATCCTTCCGATGAACGACTGGACAGGTGATCTGTCAGTCAACATGGCTTACAACCTCACACAAGTTGAAAACATATTGTCATATTGTCATAGTGGTAGCTGCTAGGGAGCTAGTAACTGTAGCGTATCTAGTGGGCAATGACTGGGGCTGCACATTCAGGCCAGTGCAGAAGTAACTTAAAGTTGTTGGCTGCTGGGGCCCCATTCACTTTGCTCCAAGAAACCCTGATTCCCATAGAGTTAACTGGACTACACTCTGAAAATATTAAGTGAAAAAAAATTTTGAAAAAGTTTTTTGGACCCTATAAGTGATCTGATGGGCCATCTATCCATTATTAAGATATTAAGGCAAATAATCTGACAAATCACTGCTGTGCTGGGGTTTGATTGACAGATTGCTATGGTAACTTGACTCACCAGCAGAGTTGTACCGAGTCAGACTTTTGTAATGTCTATATTTAGAATAAAACACAGTTTCCCCTGACAGATGCCCAACTGTACCTGTGGGTAAGTGCTTACACTAACAATACCATAATATAACTTTGTTACTGAGTCAGCTAGCAGTTAGCATGAGCATACCCATAAGACCTGTGACATCTGGTAGCTCTGTCGCCATTTGTACAAATATTGTACATCCTGTTTTTGGCTCCAAAATATCATCCAGGAAGTGAGAACCTGATTGGCCACAAAACCACTGGGTGACATCATGGCTACTTTGTCCACTAGTATATACCGTCTATGAGCTCATCTAACCACAGGACGACTGAGGAGAGTCTGCATTTCAGATTGCTACAATATCTGGTACAGGTAAAAAAGGAACAAAATGATAGACAGACATAAGCTACTAGCTTGACAACTGTGAGTTTGGATGCCATGTTGACCGTAAGGCCACTGGTCTAATCAATTATAGTGGTCTGCTATAATTTTACCAAGTTTTCCAACATTGTAGACTACAGAAGTGGAGATAATGATGCTTGTTTTGAGGAGAAAGTGTTAAAATGGATGCTCTACGGCTATATCTTTGTACTAGAAGCAAAAAAGAAAAAAAAAAGCATAACTTGTTTTTGATTGGAAACAAAAGATGCGTGGATTGTGTTCTTGTTACAATGCACTACATCAGCATCACATTTCTTGGAACATTTGTGACATTTTCACCAACATGGATAGAATGACCTGATGATAGAACTGACTGAACTGACTGAACAGGCTTCTCCCTTCCCTTTTTCTATATTTCTTGTTCTCCTTTATTTAAGTGGTGTGTATTTTATTTTTCAATATTTCTTTGTGTATTTTTAGAGGAGTTTTAAAAAGAAAGAAAGATATGTTGTATTTGTGGTAAAATGCCAGGAGCAAAAGTGAATAAACTGCCAGAAAAATAAATACCCAAGCAAAGATCCTTGAAAACTCTACTTAAGTATAAAAATGAATTCAAGGCTTTACACTTTACTTTGCCTCCTCTTTCGCTTCAGAAGATGAGGTTTCCACAGCTTTGGGGGACTGGGAGTCGCTGGCCTCCTCCTGAGGCTTCGGGGTTGATGAATTTTCTGTGACGGTTGCAGGTGTCTCTTTTGGATTTTCACCTGCTGACGCTTCCTCAGTCTTGGCAGCATCTCCTGCCAAGACTCCATTCTCACACAGCCCTTTTTCTTTGAGTCCATCGTCGTTTCTTTTGTCCTCTTTTTCTTTTTTTCCACTCTCAATGGCTTTCTCTTCTTTGGTGCTATCATCTTCTGTTTCATCACATGTTTGACCCAAGTCAGACATTAACACAGTGGTCTCTTTGGCCTCCGTCTCTGGCTGGTTTGCATTTTTCTTGGCAGCTCCCACCCAGTATTGACCATTGCCCTCCAGGTCAGAATTGCTGCTCAGCATCTTGACGCGCCTTCTTAGTTGGCAGACCTTACATGCCAACAGTAAAGTCGAAATCAGCAGAATTGTGCAAGCTATGATCAGCCCTCCTGCCACCATCAGCAATAAGAGACATTCCTTCTTGAAGACACTGAGTGATATGGTGCTGGATGATGTGGTGCTACGAGGCTGTGGTGAAGGTGAAGGAGAAGCATGATGAGTAATGGAGGCTCTGGACACTGATGACTTTTTGGTTGTCGAGCTGTGAGCAGTGGGGCCATTATTTTTGGATGGTGATTCAAAGTTTGTGGATGTTGTCATGAGACTGCCTTGTTCACTTGTGTCAGGGGTAGTAGGCATCATTCCGTCAAAAGATGCAGTTTGAGCATCGAGGAACTGACCCCCAAAGATTTCAATGCAATACAACAGGATGAAGATGCTGGGAGTTTTCATGATTATATCTGATAAAGAACACAGGGGACAGGTTATTTCAATTCGGCTTAGGGACTATGTGTAGAAATTTGACTTTTAACTATTCAAAGCATATAGTCTGACATCATTAGAGTGTTCAGAATGAATTGTTTTGATGATATACCAACTATGTAAATGTATAGCATCGCCATGTTCTGTTCAAATTTCTTTATTTTTGGAGGGTAAAAAGTGAGTTTTAAGTGGTCTTTCACCAGTAGGTGGAGCTCTTTGTGTGGAAATTCTCTGGTAGACCTTCATGTGCTGTCAGAGCAGCAGACTGCCGTCTGGTGTACATAGTTAGTATTACTCTTAAAATCTCCCAAACTACATATACAGTACAGCACAGCAGTCCTTTTAACTCACATTACAACACTGTATTAAATTATACTATACTACATGCTGGATGTCTACATACCCTACTAGTCAAAATTTTGGACATACTTTCGCCTTTGGTGGTTTACTTTATTTTTTAAATTTTCAACATAGTCCATTAAGACTGAAGACATCCAAACTGTGAAATAACATATATGTAATTGTGCAGTAAACAAAAAGCCTTTAATGTTCTATAATTCAGATTGTACAAGGTAGACACATTTAGCTTTGATGAGAGTGTTGGCTTATCAGATTCACAAGATAGTCACTAGAAAATTTGTGTTCCTTTTCATGAGTCAGTAGCCTTATTAGTGTTACTACAACTACTGTACAAATCCATATTATGACAAGACACAGCCAGTTAAGAGAAAAGACAGTCCATGATTACTTGAAGAAATGAGTCACTCTGAAAAATCTCACTTTAAATGTGTTGTCTTCAGTATTATTATTAAATAAAATTAGTTATTTATGTCCTATTGAAAGGAAAAGCAAAGAAAAAAATTTATACAATCAAAAATTAAAGCATGGTTATTTAACATGTATTTAATGTTGTCAGACATTTCATAGGTATATTTATATCTCATCAGGTCACCTGTAGATAAGGTTAAAAGGTGTTCTGGTTTAATTAGTAGTTTTATATTATTAGAGGGTATTTTTCTGCATGTCAGGCTGGAATTTTATCCCACTTAGAATTTCACATTTCACAATTCAAAGTAAAAGAATTCATTACATGTCATGTCGATCAAAACTGGTCTGGTCTGTTTCATTTCCTTTAACAGATGATTTTTTTGAATAATCAGTCAGGGTTTATAGGTTTTAAAATGACATTCCATATTAAAACTGTGTTACTTACGTTGCTGATCTCAATATGGTTCCAGAAAGACCAAGATTTTGTAGAACAGGCTGAAAATGCTGCGTGGGGAGCGGAGATGAATGATAAATGTGCGAAGTGGCTGAAAGTCAATAACAGTAATTCAGCTAAATGGTACACTCATTCAGCTGTCTTGGTCTTACTTCTCCATTTGGCCTGAAATAACTAAAGGAAGTGGTTTTTGGTGTTCTGTTCAATGCTGTAGCTGGTCATGCAGACATCTGTTGCATACTCAGCTATAAATAGTGGCATTCGTCTTAAACTCTTATTAAGTTGATCACGTACAGTAAAATAGTTCCACTTCGCAATTAAAACTCAACATCGAAGCTAGTCATTTTTAAATTTTAGGTAAACTATATCAACTGGGAGCCAAATTGAAATCTACAAATGTTTAAGGATGTGGCGCAGCCTGTGGATTTATGAAACCCACAGCAAACACTCAAAATCTTAGAGGCCACTGTATAGTAATCTAATTTCTAGTCAGAATATCTCATTACACAATCACTTAACATTTCACTGAGACTTGTTATATCATGTTAGCTCACTTGTTACATAATGAAAACACCTTGTTTTTTTTTTTCATTTTATTTTTTTTAAGTGGTATTTTGTCTATCGCTGTTCTCTCTTCAAACTCTCACATATCTACTTTCAGAAGCGGAGTCATGGTCAATTTAGCTCCTGGGCTTTGGGGTAATGCTTGCAGATGTCAGTGCGGTCATCGAGTTTTCACTTTAATTTAGATTTTAATTTTAGCTCTTCATGTTATACACATGCAATGATGTAAAAATGTTACAGCAGCTCATACACATCATATTCATATGAATCAGTTTCAACATCAACTCCTTCAACAAACAGACTGACACGCAGGTTTTCTGATTTTACATGTATTTATTTCTATCACACATCTCCTGTTTTCTTGTTACTGTATGCTGTAATTCCCCTTGTCACTTTGAACTGTTGACATTATGGTGTTGGCACCTGCACTTAACACTTAAAACAAGTGCAGGTGGCTTAAGTGACATTTTTGATTTGGCAACTTGCCTAATCTTTGCACTGTCAGTGCAGAAACAAACTTGAATATTTGAGTATCATGTGCTTAAAGTGACAGTAAACACCAAACTATGTGATTGGAGCTGTGAACAGAATTAAATGACTTGATTATGATATACTGTAATATTAGTACTGGTATTGGAAGGTGAAGATGGCCTAATGTTGTGCTTTCTGGCCTAGCATCTTTTCAATCTTTGCCTCCATGATGATGACATATAGATGTAGTTTGGTGGTGAACAGCCCACTTGTCTCTTTGTCAAATTGTGTCAAATCTCATTAATTTTTTGTAGTTCAAAGTAAAGGCATCATATACAGTGCAGTGCAAAAGATTATAACCATAAACATGTGTTGTCTCAACTGAAGAGAAGAGGGTGTCAGGAGCGGTTCCTTGCCTTAAATTACATTTTTGTTTTTCTTTTTAAGTATTTTCTGTTTTATTTTGGTGTGTCTTGCCTCTCCTCGTTTCAGCTTCACTTCCTGCCCTAAGGTGTTTCACCTGTGTCTCATTGTTTGCCCAGCTTCCTCCTGTATATACGTCTCTGTCTCCCCTTTGCCTGTGCCAGGTCGTAGTTTTTCCTTTGTGTCACTCCAGCATTCCTTGAACTGTGTTTGGACCACCTTTTGCCCACTCGACATTCTTTCTGCCCTCCATTTTGGATTTGTTTGACTGTCTCCTGCTGCTGTCTTCCTGCTTACCTCCTACCTGCCTTGTATCTTTGGATTTGCCTTGGCCTCTGGGCTAATTTGCTTTGGAGTCTGCTTAGCCATGTATTGAAATAGGTTGTCAGTGAAAGAGACTGATTTCTGCCTGATTCGTGTTTTTTAGAGTCAAGCTTTTGGGCCCAGTGTTCATTTTTTTGGTACAGATCTTGTCAGAGGGACTATCCAGCTTGTTATCAGCACACAATTTAAAATACTGCATCTCTGATAGCATGGGGTTGCATTAATGCCTATGTCTGTGAAGATTCTCAGTCATCCAGGTCATAGTATCCAAGGCGTGTGGTTTTTTTTTTTTTTTTTTCCATCGACTGGACTGGAAATTTGGTTGAAATACAGGGAAAGACCAGA